>OU342745.1:535421525-535500135 GCA_910589775.1 Avena eriantha | reverse complement strand
ACAACAAAAGCATCAACGCCCACAAAAACATTGTGTTCTACTCGTGCAACAGATCTACGCATAGATACGGCTCTGATACCACTGTTGGGTTCGTAGCATGGAAAACTAAAATTTTCTACCGCAAGAACGAACAAAACCCAGATCTAATCTAGATAAAAGCCAAGATCTAATCTATTAGACATGTGCAACGAGATAGATAGGAACTAACCCTCGTAGATCCGAAAGCGTTAACGAGATTAGATCTCGTGGTTGATGTAGTCGATCACTTGCCGATCTCAAGATCGTGTGGACGATCCTTCCAGCGTCGCGTTCTGGCAGCGCTTCCGCAGTTGGTGAAGTGGACGATCCTTCCGGCGCCGCGTTCGGGCAGCGCTTCCGGAGTCGGTCACACGTGCGGAGTCGAAGCAGACCTCCCTCTCCTCGTTCCAGCGAGCAGCGGAGGTAGTAGATCTTCTCCACGGAATCAGAGCAGCACGACGGCGTGGTGGTGGTGGTGGAGTAGAGAATTCTGCAGGGCTTCGCCTATGCCTGTGCAGAAGAAAGGAGGAGGAGAGAGGCGGCAGAGATTGGGAGTTATGGAGCAGGGGGTGGAGGGGGCGCCCCTGCCCCTCTATTTAAAGGGGGTGAGGCGCCATGGGAGGGGGAGTCCTTGTAGGACTCCCCTCCCTCTAGGGCCGGCGGATTGGGGAGGGGGGGGGGAGGAGTCCTCCTCCCCCACGACTCCTAGTCTTGACCCACCAGGACTCCTTGATCCCTTCCTTGGTTTTCAAGCAAACTCCAAGAAAACTTCCAGAACCTTCCGGAACATTCCGAAACCTTCTAGAACCCTCATACAAATACTCCGGAACATTTCCTAACTCAGAAAATGATCCCCAATATATGAATCTTATTCTCCGGACCATTCCGGATCTCCTCATGATGTCTCGGATCCATTCCGAGACTCCGAACATCATTCGGTCTCCAACGCACATTCCATATATACTTAAACAACTTTGAACCTTAAGTGTGTCACCCTACGGTTCGTGAATATGTAGACATGACAGAGACACATCTCCTATCAATAACCATCAGCGGGACCTGGAGATCCATAATGGCTCCCACATACTCAACGATGACTTCGTGATCGATTGAACCATTTACATACGAAACCAATTCCCTTTGTCACGCGATACTATACTTATCCGAGGTTTGATCGTCAGCATCTCCATACCTAGTTCTACCTCGTTACTAATAAGTACTCTTTACTCGTTCCGTGATATGTCATCCCTTGTGACCCAGTCACATGCTTGCAAGCTAACTAGATGACATTCCACCGAGAGGGCCCAGAGCATATCTATCCGTCATATGGATGGACAAATCCCAATCTTGGTCCATGCGCTTCAACACATACTTTCAGAATACCTAATGACACCTTTATGACCACCCAGTTACGAAGCGGTGTTTGATGTCATCAAAGTACCCATCCGGTGATGGTGATTAACATAACCTCATGGTCAAAGGATTAGGTTACTATGTATTTTAAAGCTTACAGCAAACGAACTTAATGACTTGATCTAATGCTATGCTTACTATGGGTGTGTGTCCATCACATCATTCTCCTAATGATATGATCTTGTTATTAACGACATCCAATGTCCATGATCAGGAAACCATGATCATCCATTAATCAACAAGCTAGTTTAACAAGAGGCTTACTAGGGACTCTTTTATGTTTACAAAACACACAAGTATTAATGTTTCCGGTTAATACAATTATAGCATGGGATGTAAACATTTATCATAAACATAAAGATATAATAATAACCACTTTATTATTGCCTCTTGGGCATATCTCCAACAGTCTCCCACTTGCACTAGAGTCAATAATCTAGTTAAAAAACTTGTGCATTCAACACCTTTGGCTTTCTGGTGTTGTATAGACACTATTGCTAGTGGTAAACATAATCTTCGGATCTGACACTTCCAGGTCCGTGTGTATTTGCATGTCCTTGCATCTTTACGCATTACTCATTCTCCAATGAGATGGCATTGTATAAATTTGGTCCTTTGGTGAGACCTTTAGTTCCTTGGGATTAAATTATGTTGATACAATTGTCATACAATGTATCTTCATAGTGTTATCCCGCTATGAACCACACCTAGTTTGATAACAAACTACTTAACACAAATGCCCTCCTTTGCTGCTACTATAGCAGTTATATACTTAGCCTTTTGTTGTAGTATCCGTCACAATATCTCAACTTTGGAACTCATCCAAATCCATCATGGAACATCCTTTCCATTATATTGTGCCACCCATAGTCTAAATTGAGATAAATTTAATTTGTATCTTGTGACAAAACTAGTATCAATGTAACACTTTACAATGAACTACCTTTAACTATTTGTCACTTATACATGATATATTCTTAGTTCTTCCAAAGCTCATAAGAATATCTTTACTATTGTCCAATGATCATCTTATGAATCATTCTGGTATATTCTCATAACATTTAGAGCATAGGACATATCTGGATGTGTACATCTCAAAGAATGATTGATCAAAATATTCTTGTGATTTCACCAAGTGTCAAAACACTTGAATCTCGTGTCAACACACTTGAATCTTAATTTAGTCCTTTCCGTGCGTCAAGAACCTCTCTTGTTGTTCCCATATTGAACTCATTCAACATCTTATCCATGTACATTTGGCAAAACCATATTAGCGCCTCAATCTATTCATATAGACATTGATGCCTAATTCTTGGGTTATGCCTAAGTCTTTCATCGAAATGAAATTCTTAACCTGTGTCAATAAAAGATACATCATTTCTAATCAACAATATGTCTTTCACATAATATATTAGAAATATGTCTTAGCGCTCCCACTTAATTTCTTGCAAAATGCAAACATCTTCATCGTCTCTGAAGATTCCAACTCCGCGATGCTCACTTCAACCATTGAAGTTTTGCATACTCTTTTAGCATCCTTTGAATTAACAAAACCCTTTGGATCATGTCATGTACACGTCCTAGGTAACCATTCTATTATAAGAACTTGTTTTGTTTGTTCAACTACCATATACCAAAATATATGTAGTGGTTGCTACATTAATCCGTCCAGACTAAATATCGCTATGAAAGATCAAATATTATCATAGTCAATTCCTTGAACATTGTCGTAAATCTTTCCGACATGGCGACTATTTCATAGATTTGAAACATCCATGTCTATTTCTTTATAGATCCAAACACGACCGATAGGCTTCACGCCTTTCCGGAGGGTCTTCTAAGTTCAGAAACTTGATTTCTCGTGTATGGATACTATCACAGATTCCATGACTTCTAGTCATTTTATGGAGTCAGGGCCCATCATCGCTTCTTTGCATGTAGTCGGTTCATCATTGTCAAAACAATAACGACTTGCTTATCAAATCTCACTATTTGATTCTTACCAACCCACACGGTTCTATAGGAACTCTAATCTCCGAGATCACACCTTTTTTAATCACGAGAGCCATGAGCATTGTGGCCGCCACCGGGACACTTTTCGGCGCTGCGCTACTTAGCACATATAGCTAAGGTTCAACAACCTTATCAAAGTTCTATTGTCCTCCCACTTAACTTTTCATGAAAAATTCCTTCTCAAGAAACTTGACGTTCCAAGCGACAAACTCTTTTGTCTTCGGTGTTATGGAGAAATTCCCAACAAATTCTTTGGAATAACCTAGAAAGACGTGCTTATCCGACTTTGGTTGTAAACATTTTACTTATGCCTAGCATACCAAAAATTTAAGAAAGGACAATTCGGGTTTTATCCCAAAACATAACTCATATGGTGTCATTTCAACGGATCACGATGGAGCTCTTTTCAGTGTAAAAGCGGTAGTCCTTAAAGCTTTAATCTTTAAAATATAATGGCAGTTTTATAAATGACACCTTTGATCTTACCATGTAAAACAAGGTTTCATTACATATCTCGAACACTCCATACTCCTATGGTGTTTTGGGAAATGCAAATCCATGGAACGATTCCTCAAATCTTAGGTGTTTTGCTAAACTTGTAACTCAAACATATTTATTTATGATCCAATCATAAACTCTTTTATTTTCTTGTTACAATGATTTTCCACTTCATCTTGAAAGTCTTTGAACATTTTTCAAATGTTTCATACTTCTTCCTTATTGAGTAAGTATATACATATACTCACTCAAATCTTCGGAGAAAGCATATGACGTTGAAATCCATCGCCCACGACTACACATAATGGACTATATACATCAATATGTACAAATTCCAATCAGTTAGTCGTCCGTTCCTCTTTTGGCCTACGAACGGAGTTTTAATTATCTCTAGGAAAGTATCACAAGCGTCATTTGATCCAAATCAAAGACTCCAAAAATCCATCAATATGGAGTTTCTTCATGTATCCCTTTCAATATAATTTAAACGGCGATGTCACTTCGCAAGTGATCTTTCAATCATTTGTCTTGCGACATTTTAGCATTAGTTTTATGGTCGTTATTTCTCCTACCAGACTTTGTTTATTATCCATCTATTATGGAATACGGTAATTATTTGAACAACCTTTTGTCGTCATAATACCTGATCAAAATAACAATTATTGAAACAAATCTTGAAGGCAAGCTTTGATGTTAACGAGCAACACAACAACCCTTTGTTTGTTTTCGATGAACATCACCACTTTTTCTCTTGCTAGTTACTTAGGCCATTGCAGTTCATGAATTGTGTTGTCCTATATGACACTTCATACCAACCAATTCGGTATCCAATACCAGAAAACCACATTGTTTAACAAGCAAGGAATACAACCATAACATGTATATCTTCTATATGCCTAAGTTGGACATCTCCAACCTTTTATTTTCTGCCAAATATTTTATAGATTCTCTTTCAGCAATTCCTTTTCTTTTAAGAATCTATCAACATCAATAGTGGTGTCATCAACATGACACATGGTACAAAGCGTATATAGTCAACTACTAATACCTTTGGACTTGCACTTTGAGGTGGATCACCATCATCAAATGTTTGGCATTCTTTCAAAATTTCATTCTTTAGTAATCTTTAGTGTAGTGAATATTTTACTTACATCTTCTATTCGTCCTTATCATGACAACTTTCATGATCAAGCTGCTATAGCTTATAAAGGTGAATTGCAGGTATAATGTTTCTTTTTCAAAACCTTTTGGAGGATTAGGACGACTAGCGTCTCCAACCTTCACAAATTTTCATCAAATATGAGGACGTATACTCTATCATGTTGTAACCAACACATTGTTTTAGATATCGCAATACCTTTCATATATGATGGTTTCTGAAACATTGCTTTCAGCTCTTAGATAAACTTGATATTAGAAACAATCTTTTGAGTATCAAGAATCATGGAGGCAAACATGATACATTAGATACTAACACTGGAATTGTTACTCTTGATTTAATACTATTTATTAAACTTCATGGAGTAAATAGAGTTTGCTGAAAGTTTGCAATAGGACTTATAAACTTTAAATTGACATTCAAAACAATACGATACCAGTTCGTAAAGTAAATATCCAGAATTTCTATAGTTCCACTATCTCAACTATAACTAAGCGTAAGGTGGTGAATGGATGCCAGTGACTACAACAAACTATGCAAATTCACTTTGATTGTGTTTATGATAAATTGAGTTCGACTAATCCAAATTACAAATGAACTCCCACTCAAAACAACATCCCTCGAGTTGTTTTAGTGATTACACGAACCAAATCCACTACATCAAGTCCGATCATCACGTGAGATGATGTAGCTTTAAAGGCGAACAATCAACATGTTCATCATATCATCCATATGACTCATGCTTTACCTTTCGGTATTCCGTGTTCTGAGACCATGTCTGTACATGCTAGGCTCGTCAAGGTTAACCTTAGTTTCCGCATGTGCAAATCTGGCTTGCACCCGTTGTATGCACACGTAGAGTCTATCACACCCGATCATCACGAGATGCTTCGAAACGACGAGTCTTAGCAACAGTGCCAACTAAGGACGAACACTTTATTACTTGATATTTAGTGAGAGGGATCATCTTATAATGCTACCGTCGTGATCTAAGCAATACAAGATGCATAAAGGATTAACATCACAGGCAATTCATAATTAGTGTGATATGATATGGCCCTTTCTTCTTGCGCCTTTGATCTCCCTCTCCAAAGCACGAACATGATCTCCATCATCACCAGCATTGCGTCAAGGTCAGTGGCGCCGCTTCATGGTTGTCCATCATCACTAGCAACTATTACAACTACTTGGAATAAAGCTATTACAAGATGAATAGACACGCAGGTCTTAACAGAATTAAAGACAACCAATAGGATCCTTCCGGTTGCCATATTACAACAAGGATCATTGCATACATCAAATACAATCATAATCACATGATGGCCACATCACATCACAAAACCCCTGCAAAAACAAGTTAGACGCCTCTAATTTTCTTTGCAATTTTTACGTGGTTTGGAGCTTTCGCATAAGACCGATCTTACCTACGAACAAGAACCACAACGTTGATACAAGTGTTGCAGATGCTCATTGTAAATTGAATCTTAACTATGGTGGGAGAGACAGACACCCGCAAAGCCACTTGTGCAAAGCAAGTTGCACGTCAAGCGTGGAGCAAGTCTCATGTGCGATGACATGTAATGTTAGCCCGAGCCGCTTCATCCCACCATGCCGCAAGATGCAAAGTACACGCTAAGACATCGACAACAAAAGCATCAACGCCCACAAAAACATTGTGTTCTACTCGTGCAACAGATCTACGCATAGATACGGCTCTGATACCACTGTTGGGTTCGTAGCATGGAAAACTAAAATTTTCTACCGCAAGAACGAACAAAACCCAGATCTAATCTAGATAAAAGCCAAGATCTAATCTATTAGACATGTGCAACGAGATAGATAGGAACTAACCCTCGTAGATCCGAAAGCGTTAACGAGATTAGATCTCGTGGTTGATGTAGTCGATCACTTGCCGATCTCAAGATCGTGTGGACGATCCTTCCAGCGTCGCGTTCTGGCAGCGCTTCCGCAGTTGGTGAAGTGGACGATCCTTCCGGCGCCGCGTTCGGGCAGCGCTTCCGGAGTCGGTCACACGTGCGGAGTCGAAGCAGACCTCCCTCTCCTCGTTCCAGCGAGCAGCGGAGGTAGTAGATCTTCTCCACGGAATCAGAGCAGCACGACGGCGTGGTGGTGGTGGTGGAGTAGAGAATTCTGCAGGGCTTCGCCTATGCCTGTGCAGAAGAAAGGAGGAGGAGAGAGGCGGCAGAGATTGGGAGTTATGGAGCAGGGGGTGGAGGGGGCGCCCCTGCCCCTCTATTTAAAGGGGGTGAGGCGCCATGGGAGGGGGAGTCCTTGTAGGACTCCCCTCCCTCTAGGGCCGGCGGATTGGGGAGGGGGGGGGGAGGAGTCCTCCTCCCCCACGACTCCTAGTCTTGACCCACCAGGACTCCTTGATCCCTTCCTTGGTTTTCAAGCAAACTCCAAGAAAACTTCCAGAACCTTCCGGAACATTCCGAAACCTTCTAGAACCCTCATACAAATACTCCGGAACATTTCCTAACTCAGAAAATGATCCCCAATATATGAATCTTATTCTCCGGACCATTCCGGATCTCCTCATGATGTCTCGGATCCATTCCGAGACTCCGAACATCATTCGGTCTCCAACGCACATTCCATATATACTTAAAACAACTTTGAACCTTAAGTGTGTCACCCTACGGTTCGTGAATATGTAGACATGACAGAGACACATCTCCTATCAATAACCATCAGCGGGACCTGGAGATCCATAATGGCTCCCACATACTCAACGATGACTTCGTGATCGATTGAACCATTTACATACGAAACCAATTCCCTTTGTCACGCGATACTATACTTATCCGAGGTTTGATCGTCAGCATCTCCATACCTAGTTCTACCTCGTTACTAATAAGTACTCTTTACTCGTTCCGTGATATGTCATCCCTTGTGACCCAGTCACATGCTTGCAAGCTAACTAGATGACATTCCACCGAGAGGGCCCAGAGCATATCTATCCGTCATATGGATGGACAAATCCCAATCTTGGTCCATGCGCTTCAACACATACTTTCAGAATACCTAATGACACCTTTATGACCACCCAGTTACGAAGCGGTGTTTGATGTCATCAAAGTACCCATCCGGTGATGGTGATTAACATAACCTCATGGTCAAAGGATTAGGTTACTATGTATTTTAAAGCTTACAGCAAACGAACTTAATGACTTGATCTAATGCTATGCTTACTATGGGTGTGTGTCCATCACATCATTCTCCTAATGATATGATCTTGTTATTAACGACATCCAATGTCCATGATCAGGAAACCATGATCATCCATTAATCAACAAGCTAGTTTAACAAGAGGCTTACTAGGGACTCTTTTATGTTTACAAAACACACAAGTATTAATGTTTCCGGTTAATACAATTATAGCATGGGATGTAAACATTTATCATAAACATAAAGATATAATAATAACCACTTTATTATTGCCTCTTGGGCATATCTCCAATAGTAGTTAGTAGTAGTAGTAGTAGTAGTTAGTAGTAGTAGTAGTAGTAGTAGTAGTAGGGATGGTACACGCCGGGTTCGGGGCCGGGTCCGGCCCAAATACCTGCCCCGTTTAATTAGTTGGGTCTCATATTTTACCAGACCCGCAACCCGTCTGGGTTCGGGGCCCCAACGGGAACCCGACAGCGCATGAGACTTGGCGGGTCTATCTTTTTACCAAACCCTATCCATTTAAGGTGGGTACCCGTCGGGTTTGCGGGTTTCAGAGTGATGTCTACGCACACTTCTATTCTTGTAGACAGTGTTGGGCCTCCAAGTGGTGTTTCCATGCTTAGAAACAAGGCCTAGGGATCATACTTTCACTAGTGGACACTCTCATATAAATATCTTCTCTTCATGATGCTACCCTGAACTACTCTCCGGTTGGACGATGTAGGGCTATAACAGCACACCTTAAAGTTCGCATTCCCCATCTAGATAACCCCTCACTATCACCTTGAGCGCTAGATGGTTCCAACAAACAGCACAATCTCATAGAGACATTCAACTCAAATTATACTCATGATAAATATTTATGTAACCTTAGCCAAAGTGCCACACGGTGTGCACATTATCAACTTCACACACGTGGGGATAAGCATAGATTCATTAAAGCACTTGAGTAGCATAATAGATCTATAGATTACAAAGCTCATGATCTCGTAAGATCACGCATAGAGAGATGAACACATAGCTACTGGTAGAGCCCTTAGCCTCGAGAGAGATCTGCTCCCCCCTCATCATGGGAGTCAGCAACATCGATGGAGATGGCGGTGGAGTCGATGGATATGGCTCCGGGGGGCACTTCCCCGTCACGGCAGGGTGCCGGAACAGAGACTTCTATCCCCCGAATCTCCTCTTCAGTGGCGGCGGCTCTGTGGAACTTTTCGTGGAATTCTAATCTTGTCTTTAGGGTTTTCATCCCGGGGCACTTTTATAGGCGAAGAGGCAAGGTCGGTGGGCGCCCGAGGTGGCCACACCACCCCCTGGCGCGGCCTGGCCTGGCCGCGCCTCCAGGTGGTGTGGGCCCCTCGTGGCCCCTCTCCGTCTCGTCTTCTGGCTCCGTGAGTCTTCCGGTAAAATAGGAAATTTGGCTTTTGTCCTGTCCAATTCCGAGAATATTTCTTTACGAGCTTTTCTGAAACCAAAAATAGCAGAGAACAGGCAACTGGCACTGTGGCATCTTGTTAATAGGTTAGTTCTACAAACTGCATAAAAGTATCTCAAAATGTAGACAAAACATAAGAAAGTAGATATTAAACAAGCATGGAACATCAAAAATTATAGATACGTTTACGACGTATCAACATCCCCAAGTTTAACTCTTGCTCGTCCTCGAGTAGGTAAGTGACAAAAAGAATAATTTTTGAGGTGACATACACCATCATAATCTTGATCAAGGTATTTGTAAACCATTGATAGATGGGATCATAGTACTCTAACATGGACATGAAAGATATAGTTCTAACAATAAGACATAGCAACTATGTTGTAACATGAAAAGGTACAAATAAAAGATTCATGAATAACAATGCTTTGAAAGACATTTGTTTGTTTCACATATAGAAATCATAATAAGAATGGCATTCAGGTTGTCCCTCATAGTGTAGCAAAACATAAATGCATAAGATACCTTCAAAGTTCATAAGGGTGACTAGATACAAATAGTTTAAGAACAAGCAATATCAAAGTTATGAATCAATCAACAAGTTTTGGGACAATGCACATTAAACTAAGAATGGCCACTATGCTCTCTCAGTAGGTGCATAAAGATAGAAGATGGAGACTCAACATAAAATGTAAAAGAAAGGCCCTTCATAGAAGGAAGCAGGGATTCAAGTTTCATAAAGAGCTTCCAAAAATTATGGTACTTATTAGCTTTCAGCTCTCATTGCCCCTATCATAAGTTTCTTTAGGTGATTAAGGTTAAAGTGAACAAATATGAGGATATGCTTGACAAGTTATAAGCTGAAAATCCCATCCGCCTTGCTTATGAGTACCAAATCTCATGCTACTCACCTTTAGTCACAAGTAAGTTCTTGTCATTGTAAGTACATGTGTGTCATAGAGAATCGCCAACGAGTTACTCCTTGCCCGATGATACGGAAGATTCCCCATATCAAAATGACAAGGCAAGCAGACAATGAGCATCTCAGTGATCCTTTTATTTGCTATTTGCATAGGGATTTCCCATTTTTCTCTTTTTTCTCTTTTTTCCTTTTTGGATGCTTCTCAGATTGCTCACTATGGTTATGCTGTAGGTTTCCACCATGATTAGGCATGTCTTAGACCAGTCGCCCAGGCGTTTCTCTAACACATACACAAACTCCATGAGCCTTACAACCTCCCGTTTCATTTCACACCACCGGGATCCATAAGAAAAAGAACATGATATCAACTAAATAAAGTGCAATGTTGAAAGCGTTCCCCATGATAACATGGTTCTGATAATTCACAACTTACAAAATGCAAGCATATACGCAACATAGATGGGCACAATGGTTCAAGTTTATTAAGTGCAAGAAAGTAAAGTTTGCCATCAAGTTCGTGAGAGCTTTAATCATTAATTTTCACATAACAAGTTTAATTCGGAAGGTAGATAAAAACATGAAAATACTTGGAATAGCAATAATGCTAATAGGTAGGTATGGTGGACTCTTTGGAATAACTTGGTTTTATTTGGAGTTGGATGCATGACTGGAACTCATACTTGGTACATGTGGAGGCTAGCAAAAGACTAGGAGTGACCAACTAAGAGAGCAATAATGGCCATAATCATGCAAAGCGACAAAACATTATTAATTAAAGCATAAAGTGATATTACAAGTCAAAAAATAAATGATCATAGAGGCTATGGTGACTTGGTATAGTCTTAACATGGTGTGATCATGTGCCAAGTCAACTCAAATAAAGCATCAAAGGAGAATACCATAATATTATGCATTTATATGCTAAAACAATGCATGATTCTTTCAAGGCACATTAAGCAATCTCAATTGTTTGTAACAAGTCATGCTACAACAATAATCACTAAGCATAAAGTCAAAGCAATATCAAACATGACATGATAAAGTCTAGGCCACAGTCAAATCAAGACTCCTTTTATATGACTTATAAGCATGAACTTCCTACTCTTTTCCAACACCAATCAAAAACTAAAGCTAAACGCGGTGCTAGCAAAGGAGAACACTCACAGAACAATAAGAGTGAAAACTAGAGTGTTCTAGGCAATGAATAACGGGGTGTGTCTCTCTCCAAAAGAAGTGTGTTGGGATCCAACCAACTTATTTAAGAAAACCAAACAAAAGAAAACTAAAAACGAAGACGCTCCAAGAATAACACAATTGTGCATGAAACAATAAAAATGAAGTGTTTGGAAGAAAACCTGAGATTTTTATTGATGAAGAAGGGGATGCCTTGGGCATCCCCAAGCTTTGACGCTTGTACTTCTTGAATATTTCTTGGGGCGACACGGGTGGCATCCCCAAGCTTGATCTTTTGGCCATACTTCATCTTATCACATTATTCTTCCCTACACTTTAAAATTTCCTTCATACAAAACTTCACACAATCTTCATTAGCAACATTAGTGTACTTAAGATAATAAGTCTTTAGGTTCAGTTTTAACACAAATAAACTTCCATTAATGCACAAGCTACTGTAGCAATTCCTTCTAAAAGCTCAAGTGATCAAAGAGAACTCAAAGAGAAAGATATTAAGAGGCAAATGCAAATAATGGCAGAAATCTGTCAAAACAGACTAGCAGGTAAAAACCGATATTTTTAGAAAATCTTCTATTGCTCAAATTGAAAAGTGATAAACTAACGAAAGTTGTATAACAACCTGAGGCAGAAGCACAACAAATTACAGCTCAATCCGACGTATAGAGATTTTTCATGAATTTTTACAGTGAAGCATAAAAATCTATTTCAGGACAACAACTTTCCCAAGTCTTATTTCCCTCTCACTAGAGGTTATTATTGGCACAAAAACTACACAAAAGGATAAGAAGAGGTTATTACATAGGTAATAACTTCCAAGACTCAAAAAAACAAAAATAAACTGAAAGTAAAAAATATAATGGGTTGTCTCCCAAAAGCTCTTTCTTTATAGCCATTAAGATAGGCATGATAATTTCGATGATGCTCAAATAAGAAATACGAATTGAAGTAAAAGAGAGCATAAATAAGCAAATATGGAACAAATTTAAGTCTAACCCACTTCCTATGAAAAATAATCTTGTAAAGAAACAAGCCATGAAATCACAAAGCAACAAGCATATGAAAGCAAGACAAGTGCAGCTTCAAAATTTTCAACATAAAGAGGGGAAACTTAATATTGTTGAGATACATAAAACCATGTTTCCCTCTTTCATAATAACTTTCAGTAGCATCATGAATAAAATTAACAATATAAATATCACCTAAAACATTCTTATCATGAGCCACATGCATAAAAGAATTAATACTCTCCTCATAAACATAGTCATTCTTATTAATCATAGTGGGAGCAAATTCAACAAAATAGCTATCATTATTATTCTCATCACCATAATCATCAAATATAGGAGGCATATTGTAATCATAATCAATTTTCTCCTCAATAGTAGGTGGACTGAAAATATCATATTCATCATTGTGATCATCATATATTGGAGGTATAGTATCATCATAAGCAACATAATAGTTATCTTCCAAAGTGTGTTCATTTTTAAACATATCATCATTGGAAGGAACATGGATAGTACTAATAGTACAACAATTATGAACATCTTCATTTTCAGAATTGGTACCGAAGAGATTTTCAATATCAAAAGTAGTGTGCTTTTCCCAATCATGATCACTACTATAGGTTATAGGCATAGGAACATCATCGAGTTCAAACTCATCAAAAAATATAATAGGAGCAACATGCTTAGGGGAAAATACCGTTTCCTACCTCCTTTTACTCCTCCTCCTCCTCCTCCTCCTCTTCTTCTTCTTCTTCTTCTTCTTCTTCTTCTCTTCTTTAGGAGGGAGAGGCTTGAAAGGAAGCTTCTCCATATACCCTGGTTTATTGTTAGAGACAATAGAAGAAACTTTGGGGGATTCCTTCTTTTCATTAATAAGATCAAAACACATATTAGTCCTCTCATATTTTGGTAAAATCTCATCTTTTATAATATTTTGCATGTAAGTATTTGTGTGGCAATTATCAACACAATAAAGATGACAACCATGCAGGGTGGTATTCATATCAAAAGCACTCATATCTACCAAAGAAGTTTTTCTTGATAATTCTTTACACCCTAAAAATAATGTAAGTTCATCATGTTGATTAGGAGTGATCATGTTATCACAATACAAACTTGCAGTACTCATTGGATTAGAAGGGCTATTATTATGGCCTGAGCATTGAAAATTGAAATGACCCACTTCAAAGCAAAGTTCACAAATAAAAGGATAGAGGGCGCACACTTTTTTACCAAGATCATTTAGAGCCCTATACTACATTCTAGTTTTTTCATTCCTGTGGGTGATACAATATACTTCTTCAATTTGATTCTTTTCACAAGGTCTATGTGCTCCACAAAAATTAACATGCTTATAAGAAATAGTACTTTCAGAGGTTTGAGCATGTTTATTGCTATCATTAATAACAATTTCATTTTTCATGCAAGTATCTTTAAAAGGATCATGATACATGTCCCATTTTTCTTTAGGAGCATTAATATGATAAGCAAAGGCTCTAAAGAAATCAACAGGAATTTGAGGATCAAGACCATATTTAGCACTAAGCTCTTCAAAATTAGCAGTTTCAGCGAAAGACTTAATGCAAGCATACTCATAGTTTATACCTGGTTCTTTACCTTTGTCGTTATCCCAATCCTCGGTATTGCTTTGAATTGTTTCAAGAAGATCCCACTTAGCTTTGACCTCCTTACTTGTGAAGGATCCCTCTAAACAGGTATCTATATAGTCCTTGTAATGTCCTTAAAGCCTTGCATAAAAATTATTAATAACAATATTCCTGGGGAGCTCATGAATGGGACATTTGAGCATTAGTGACTTAAATCTCCCCCATGCTTGGGCAATACTTTATCCATCACGAGGATGAAAATTATAAATATAATTCCTATCTTTATGAATTTCATGAGGAGGATAAAATTTAGAGTAAAAGAGAGATTCAAGTTATTTCCACTCCAAATGATAAGGATCGTCTAGTAGCTCATACCACTCCCTTGCTTTGCCCTTAAGTGAGAAAGAGAATATCTTCCTCTTAACTTGGTTCATTGAAATACCTGCAAACTTGAACAACTCGCATAATTCATGTATAAAGAGTAAATGATCACCAGGATGTACAGTTCCATCTCCAAAATAACATTTATTCATAACATGTTCAACAATTTCCATAGGTATTTTAAAAGGGACGCTTTCAGTATGTGGATTTAAAATATCACAAGTATCATTAGAATTACCTCATATGGGAGATAAAGTATCATCAGAGCAAATTTTCTCTTTTAAACCTGGGGAACTAAAATGATCATTTTCATAAAAACTAACTTCCCCAAGCTTAGACGTTTCCATAGCATTAGTAACAAAGGTGTTCAAAAAATTCATACTAATAACATTGTTATTAGCATGCAAAGAAAGTTCCATGGGTTTTTTAATTTCCTTTTCAGACCATTCATTGTCTACCTTAGGTTTGTAGAACAGCAGCAAGTTCCCTTAAGTGGATCACCCAAGGTTTATCGAACTCAGGGAGGAAGTGGTCAAAGGTATCCCTCTCAAGCAACCCTGCAATCAAGATACAAGAAGTCTCTTGTGTCCCCAACATACCCAATACACTTGTCAAGTGTATAGGTGCACTAGTTTGGCGAAGAGATAGTGAAATACAAGTAATATGAATGATTATAAGTGGTAATTGCAATCTAAAATAAGAGTGGCAGCAAGCAAACATGTAACAAGACTCATTGTAAATGGTGTTTCAATGCTTAGAAACAAGGCCTAGGGATCATAGTTTCACTAGTGGACACTCTCATATAAATATCTTCTCTTCATGATGCTACCCTGAACTACTCTCTGGTAGGACGATGTAGGGCTATAACAGCACACCTTAAAGTTCGTATTCCCCATCTAGATAACCCCTCATTGTCACCTCGAGCACTAGATGGTTCCAACAAACACCACACTCTCATAGAGACATCCAACTCAAATTATAATCATGGTAAGTATTTATGTAACCTTAGCCAAAGTGCCACACAGTGTGCACACTCTCAACTTCACACATGTGGGGATAAGCAGAGATTAATTAAAGAACTTCAGTAGCAGAATAGATCTATAGATTTCAAAGATCATGATCTCAATAAGATCACGCATAGAGAGAGATGAACACATAGCTACCGGTAGAGCCCTTAGCCTCGAGAGAGAACTACTCCCTCCTCATCATGGGAGTCAGCAAGGGCGATGGAGATGGCGGTGAATTCGATGGAGATGGCTCCAGGGTCACTTCCCCGTCCCGACAGGGTGCCGGAATAGAGACTTAGTCCCTCGAATCTCCTCTTTGGTGGCAGGGGCACTGTGAAACTTTTCGTGGAATTATGATCCCGTCTTTAGGGTTTTCGTCCCGGGGGGAATATATAGTCGAAGAGGCGATGCCAAAGGTGGGCCAGGGTGGCCACACCCCTTGGTGGCGCGACCAGGGGTGACCCGTGCCACCCTAGGGTGTGCCTACCCCTGGCTCCCCTCCGTCTCGTCTTCTGGCTTCGTGAATCTTCCGGTAAATAGGAACTTTGGCTTTTGTCCCGTACAATTCCGAGAATATGTCTTTTCTATCTTTTATGAAACCAAAAATAGCAGAAAATAGGCAACTGGCACTATGGCATCTTGTTAATAGGTGTTCTGGAAAATGTATGAAAGTATCTCAAAATGTAGACAAAACATAAGATAGTTGATATAAAACAAGCATGGAGCATCAAAAATTATAGATACGTTTACGACGTATCAGACGTCATGCTTGTTGAGACCCTCAGTTACAATTTACTTTCTATTTGTGCCCTTGGTAAGATGGGCTTTGCTGTTTTTATTTATGGTGATTTGGTGGTACTCTTGTGGAGCAAGTCTCTAAAGGTCGCTTTCGTTGGATACGTCGAAAATGACCTGTATGTGGTGGAATTTTCGGGGAAAACCACTACAATCCCGATGTGTCTTTTCAGAAAGGCTGACACGGGCTGGCTATAGCATCGCCGACTAGCCCATGTCAATATGAGAACTTTGCAAAGTCTTCACAAGGGTGACCACATTCCTGGACTAAAATAAAATGTTTCATTTGCCAAAGATCGTGTTTGCAGGGCTTGTGTTGAAGGGAAAATGCATGAATCTCCTCATCGAGGAAAGACTATTATTTCATCAAAGAGGATTTTGGAGCTCCTTCATGTGGACCTCTTTGGTCCTCCATCTCATGCAAGCCTAGGTGGGAAGAAATATTGCCTCGTAATTGTTGATGATTATTCAAGATATACATGGGTCTATTTCTTCAAGTTGAACAGGGAGACTCAACAAACGGTCATCAATTTTGCTAACGAGGTTCAACGTTAACACAATGTCCCCATTTTGGCAATTAGAAGCGATAACGGCTCCGAGTTCAAGAACTACACTCTGAATGAATTCCTAAGTGAGGAGGGGGTAAGACACCAATATTCCGCTGCGTACACCCCTCAACAAAATGGTGTAGCCGAGAGGAAAACCAGACCTTAATGGATATGGCAAGGTATATGTTGGCTGAATTCAAGTCACGATATAACTTCTAGGCTGAAGCAATTTCTACCGCATGCCACTCTTCCAACCGGCTCTACCTCCACAAAATCTTGGACAAGACACATTATGAAATACTTACCGGTAACAAGGCAAACATCTCCTACTTCTGGGTAATTGGTTCTAAGTGTTTCTTTCTTATCAAAGGAGTTCGTCTGTCTAAATTCAAGTCTAAGGCTTTAGAAGGCATTTTTGTTGGTTATGGTGCCGAATCCCACACTTATAGAGTCTATAATAAGCTCTCCGGAACGGTTGTTGAATCTTGTAGTGTGGTGTTCGAGGAAAATGATGGCTCCCGTGCGGGGCAGGTTGATGTTTGTGATGCAGATGTTGAAATACCCCAAGAATCCATAAGAAGAATGGGCGTGGGATTTTTCTGCCCCATTGAGGAAGCCCTTGTGGCAGATCGGGAAGGACAATGCTCTACTCAAGTTGAGCCCTCATCCACACAAGCTCAACATGCTCCAACTGTTGGAGAAACCTCTACACCAACACCTCAAACTGCTGAAGCTCATCAATTAACTGCTCCAGAAAGCTCCAGG
The DNA here is from genome assembly GCA_910589775.1 of Avena eriantha. Taxonomy (NCBI): domain Eukaryota; kingdom Viridiplantae; phylum Streptophyta; class Magnoliopsida; order Poales; family Poaceae; genus Avena; species Avena eriantha. The sequence continues at coordinate 535,482,181 of OU342745.1, read as the reverse complement.
ACAGATTATCCCGTGGACACCGGATTATCCGGCCAACCTTCCTTGACTGGCAGAAGTGAAAACAATGTCGAAGAATCTACTGAAACTCCTAGGCCGGATTATCCGGCACCTCTCCAGTTCAAGCTAGCATCGTTCAAAACAGTGAAGAAGGACCAAGTTCTCCCAGGCCGGATTATCCGACCACTCCCTCGGCGGATTATCCAGCCCTAAAAATTCTGAACAGTAGCAACCTCCTATTATGGCTGCTGATCAAAATCAAGGGCAAGATTCGTCATCTTCTATTCCTGTTAATAAAGCTAGAGATCAAGGCCAAGCTAATAATTCCAAAGAAGACTCAAATGATGAAGTTATTCCTCCAAGAGACAACAAGTTGATTGAACTTCGTCGCAAAGCTCATGTAGGTAGGATTCTTGAATTAAGGGGTCATACTCTTGACAAAGTTGTAGGTGATCTCAGACGAAGGGTGTCCACAAGAAGGGAGCTAGCAAACTTTGGTGAGCACCAAGCTCACATATCCATGGTGGAACCCAAGAAAGTGTTTGAAGCCCTTTAAGATGTGGACTAGGTTGTTGCTATGCATGAAGAGTTAAATAACTTTGAGCGCAACAAGGTCTAGAAACTAGTAGAGAAGCCCAAGGATTGCCACAATGTTATTGGCACAAAGTGGATCTTTAAGAATAAGCAAGATGAGAATGGCATTGTTGTAAGGACACAAGGCAAGACTCGTGGCACAAGGCTATTCCCAAGTTGAGGGCATCGACTTCGGCGAGACTTATGCTCCAGTGGCTCGTCTTGAGTCCATCCGTATCCTTCTTGCTTATCCTCCTCATAATAATTTTAAATTACAACAAATGGACGTTAAGAGTGCTTTTCTTAATGGTCCTCTACATGAGTTAGTATATGTAAAGTAACCCCCAGGATTTGAGGATCCTAACTTTCCAAACCATGTCTACAAACTCGATAAGGTACTCTATGGCCTTAAACAAGCCCCACGTGCGTGGTATGAGCACCTTAAAGAGCTTTTGCTAGACCATGGCTTCGAAGTTGGGAAAATCGATCCCACTCTTTTTACTAAGAAGGTTAGGGGGGAGCTCTTCGTATGCCAACTGTATGTAGACGACATTATCTTTGGCTCTACTAATAAAGCTTTTAATGATGAATTTTCAAAGCTTATGACTGACAGGTTTGAGATGTCTATGATGGGGGAGTTGCGGTTCTTTCTTGGATTTGAGATCAAACAACTTAGAGAAGGAACCTTCATAAATCAAGAAAAATACATCACAGACATGCTCAAGAGATTCAAGATGACGGATCTTAATGGCGTCACCACACTGATGCAAACTAAATGTCATCTCGAACTCAATACCCACGGTAAAGATGTAGACCAAAAGGTACACTGGTCCATGATCAGCTCTCTCCTTTACCTCTTCGCACCTAGACCCAATATTGTGTTGAGTGTAGATGTGTGTGCAAGGTATCAAGCAGCTCCTAAAGAAAGCCACTTAGTGGCGGTCAAGCGAATCTTCCAATATTTGGTTCATTCCCCTAATTTTGGTCTATGGCATCCCAAGGGCTCCAATTTCTCTCTATGTGACTATACTGATTCAGATTGGGCTGGTGATAAGGATGATAGGAAATCAACTTTTGGAGCTTGCCAATTCTTGGGAAGATCCTTGGTTTATTGGTCTTCTAAAAAGCGGAATTATATATCCCTCTCCACCGTCGAGGCTGAATATGTGGCTGCTGCTAGTGCACGTACTCAATTATTATGGATGAGGCAAACTCTAAAGGAATATGGTTTCATTTGTGACAAAGTGCCTCTTTTGTGTGATAATGAAAGTGTAATCAAAATTGCGTACAATCCGGTGTAGCACACGAGGACGAAGCATATTGAGATTCAGAATCATTTCATTCGGGACCATGTAGCTCGAGGTGATATTGACCTATCTTTTGTGAGCACAAAGAATCAACTTGCTGATATTTTCACAAATCCACTTGATGAAGCAAGGTTTTTTTACTTGAGGAATGAGCTAAATATCGTTGATTCAAGGAGCTTGTCTTGAATACCCATGCACTCACTCTTATATGTCCTCCGTATTTGGTCTAGGTGTGGGCATGGATATAGGGGGAGTGTGGTCCTAATCAATTGGCCTAACCCTCCCCCATAATGCTGAAAGCAAGTAAAATCATTCCTCTTAAAATCATTTTGTGATATGTGAGCTTTTTGATGAGTATTGGTCATGCACCCAAGATATATCTTCGCTGTGTCATACCATGCACTCCAACAAGGTGGCCTCGGCCACCGCCCTCTTCCGTGAGAAGAATTGGTTCTATGTGGATCTTTTTAGTTGCTATTTATCATCTCTTGTTCTTATGGAAATCACACTCAATTTTGGCTTTTAGTTGATTTGATTCTTGCAATCTTGAGTGTGTAGTACCATCTCCGTTTGGTTGTCTAATCCCAAGCCTCTGTCTATCCCTAAGACATCTCTTCTAGCACACAAGTACATTGTTCATCTTGTGGGGTTTTTTTGGGGACGCGCGGGCCTGAACCTGTGTATAACAGTAATTCAGAAATCAGGCCCGATAATCCAGCCCAAGTGGTGGCCGGATAATCCGGCCCTGGCGGATTCAGTCTATTAAGGGCTGGGCATCGGGGGGAAGGGCTCACATAGATCAGTTCTTCTCCCTCGGCCCCTCTCCCTCTCCCCAGCCACCGGATTCTCCGAGCCTCCCCGGATCTTCTTCCCCATGCCTCCGGGTACCTTCTCCTCCGTGTTCTTCCTTCAATGAGTGAGGGTAACTCCCTCTCTCCCATCTTTTGTGTTGATGTGATACTTGTTGATGGAACATGGTCTAGGAGTTTCCTTGAGGTTGTTGTTTCACATAGAAATCATAGTCTAGCAATTCATATGCCTGGTCTATGTCGTTGCACTTAATCTTGCAGGATCTGAAATTTTTTATCAGGGCCGGATTATCTGCCCCTGGCCAGGCCGGATAATCTGGCCTAACATACTCACCTCTGCTTTAGTTTTCTGTAGATTGTTGCACGATGTATGTGTGGGCTGTGGATTGTGTGTCTACGATTTCTACTTTCTCTCCAGGACTTGTGTGTGTGCTTATCCCCATGTTATCCATCTTATTCGTTTCACAGGTGGTTCCAGTGCTCCCAAAACCTACAAGCGATGTCCCTGTGGCCTCTACTTCTGGGACAACGGTGAGGGTGGTCTCGTGGATGAGGTTGAACTACGGAGAAGGAACAAAGAGGCTGACCGCATGGCTGAACAGGCAAAGAGGGACAAGAGCAGGAAGAGTGTGTCCAAGAAAAAGGGAAAGGCACCAAAGATCAACTATAAGAAAATGGATATTCTCACCTACTCATCCATTGGCCATCGTGATCTGTTTGCGGACTCTGAGCAAGATACTGAGCTTGGTGACTCGCACTTTTGGTGTGCTGACTAAAAGTCTATTTATGAAGATGTCTATGATTTTCTGAAGATTGGCCCTATGCATCCTATGATCATTGCTGAGGCTATGGAGAAGCCTCAACTTGCTGATGCCATGGAGGTGACTGAGCGGATGGGGCTATACCATCTTATGGCCCTTCAGTGTTCCTATGACTCGGAGGTGGCGAAGCAATTCTTCTCCACTTTGGTCATTTGTGGCGATGACTACCGAACCATGAAGTGGATGACTTGTGACATGCCAATGCAAATTGATTTTCGGACTTTTGCTGAGGTACTTGGATATCCCTTCCGCAACAGGGACCGTGCTAGTGTCTATCGCGTCATTACTCAACTCAAGCCCAACAAAGATGTTGTTCTCTCTCCTTGCACGGTTGCCAATGGTATTGTGGGATCTTTTCCTAGTCTCTCACCTCTTTTTGCTAGCTTGGTGGGCATTTTCCGTGACTCTGTCACACCAGTGGAGGGAACAATGATAGTATTCGTGGTCACTTGGTTCAGCTGCTGGCCTTTTCTCATGAGGTGGCCTCCTGTGAAGATGAATCTGTTGATTACAAGATGGATGTGATGGACTTCATCTATCATGAGTTGTCTGATGCAATGTTCAATAGGCTCTCCATCCCGTATGCGCCTTATATTATGATGCTGATCAAGCACTTGCTGCCCAATGGAGAGTTCAACATTATACTATGCATAAGGCCAAGAAGATCTACAATAAGGCGATGAAGATCTATCATCCATCTTCTGCTTTTGAGGGCTTTATGAGGGATGCTCGTGCCTGTGCTTGTAGGCCCCTAGTGCCTCCTATTGCTCATGAGGTGAAGCAGCTGATCTGGTTCCAGCGGAACATTCTATGCATGGGGGTGTACACTCACATGGGGAAATATGCGGCGTATAAGAAGCGCCACGAGATGACCCATACTCAGCAGCTCATTCTCCACCACGTGTCCGGGGCTTCCGGTGCTCCTCCTGGTCCTACCGCCACCACACCATATGCCCAGTGGAACTCTTCGTCTGGCCTCAACTATGGAGAGCTTGAGCGTCACCTGTTTCCTACCACGGCCACTTCTAATGAGGAAGGGGAGACACCGAGGAGTTTGATGATTGAGACGAGGACGAGGAGGACAATGAGGACTCCGAGTGATCTTTTGGGGCGCTAGCATCGCTCTTCTCTCTTTTTAACGTTTCGATGCCAAAGAGGGAGAAGTAGTTCTATTAGGTCTTCATGGATTTGCATGGGTCGGGCACAAGCATTTGCACTTTATCGTTTCGGTCTTTATCTCGCATGTGCCCATTTAGCGTTGAACTTTTATTTGTGATTTTCTTTGTATGAGACTATGTTTATGTGTGGCTCTGGAATTATCTCATGGATTATTCACTCATGACTATGGATCTATCGTATTTCCTATATGGTTATCTATCTCTCGTGGAAGTCATTAATAATGGTTATCATATTCGTTATTCAAATACTATATTGAGGATGCCTCTCTCACGGTGGTATGATACCTTTTTGAGTTAGCCCATCATTTATGTGTTGATTATGTTCTAATGAAATAGACTTGTACCTACTTGTGTGAATTTGTATTCAAATGCAAATTTTTATTATGCACACATTGAGGGGGAGTCTTTTTCATTCGTGAGCTATCTTGCAAATCCTAGTATTGTCATCTAACACCAAAAAGGGGGAGATTGAAAGAACATTTCATGATCTCTTGTGTTTTCTGTGTTAGATAACAATACCATGGAGTTTCTCAAGTGTGCTAAGTGCTGCAGGAAAGAGAACTTGTTGGGGGGCCAGATTATCCACCCCCATCAAGGGCCGGATAATCCAGCCTGACCCTCTTGGCTAGAGTTGGTCACGTGTGAGCTTCTGTCTGGGGGCGGATTTCCCCCCGAACAATCCGTGGCTGGGGCAGAATTTCCCCCCAGCCGGATAATCCGGCCTTCGCTTGGGCCAGATAATCTGGCGCCCAAGGGAAGTGGCCAAGGGAAGATCGGCGCGACCTTCTATCTGGGGCAGATTTTGCTCCGGACAATCCGTGGCTGGGGCAGATTTCCCCCAATCGGATAATCCGGTCTTTCACTTGGGTCGGGTAATCCGGCCCCCAGAAGAAGATGCTAAGGATGGCTCGGCGCAAGCTTCTGTTTGGGGGCAGAGTTTTCCCCCGATAATCCGAGTCTGGGGTGGAGTTTTCCCTAGGCCGGATAATCCGGCCCTCACTTGGGCCAGATAATCCGGTCCCGTATTACTCCAACGACTCAGTCTAGACAGGGGGTATAAAAGCCCCAATCACCCCTCCTGTCAGATCTCTTGATTCATTCAAAAAAGTTCTAGCCTGTTGCAAAAGCTCTAATTCAAGATCTCCCACTTCAACCACCCGAAGGCTTCGACCTTTGGGGGAATTGAAGGAGGAGACTTCATTCATCATCATCACGAATCAAGCGCTTCAACTCCTATCCATTCACTTAGAGAATTCCCGATCTACTTTTCTTGTTAATATCTAGATCTTGTGTTTCGATATTGATAACAATTGTTCTTGTGACCGCTTGTTGTCATTATGGGAGCCTCCAATTCAGTTGTGGAGTTGTGCCCCGCTAGTTGTGTAAAGGCGTCGGTTGCCACCTTGAAGGGTTCCAATAGTGGAAAGATGGATCAGGCCTTTGGTGGCGAGATCCATCGGAGAACAGGGTGAGGCCTATTATGGCATGGTGGTCTTAGTACCACCCACCCCTCCAACGCAGATGTACTTCCCTTAACAAGGAAGGAACTGTGGTAAAACAAATCCCGTGTCCTCGCGTGCTCCACTATGGTTTCCTTGTTCCTCACTCTTACTCGCCCTTACTCGCTAGTAGTTAGGTTTGCATATAGGAAAATTCTACATAGTCACATATCTAGAGAATTTGCCTATTGTGTCAAGCCTAAAATTGAAAAGGCATTAAAATTTGAAGTAGCACCTATTCACCCCCCCTCTAGGTGCCCATACGATCCATTTCACAAGTGTGCACTTGCGCTGACTTAGCTTTTATCACCGAGGTACTCAGTAGATATCAAGAAAATCTAGGCATAGAGCACTGGAAGATGGTAAAGAAAGCATTGCGTTATGCGCCAGGCACAAAAGATCTCATGCTAACATATAGAAGGTCTGATTCCCTAGAAATAATATGGTATTCAGATGTAGATTTTGCAGGAGACAAAGATGACAGAAAATCGATGTCAGGATACATCTTCACTCTCGTAGGCGGGGATACTTCGTGGATAAGCTCCAAATAGTCAATAGTTGCATCATCCAGATGTATGCAGAATTTACAACATGTTATGAGGCCACATGGAAGGCAATATGGGTAAGAAATTTATATCCGACTTGAAAGTGGTAGATTGCATTGACAAACCACTAAAGATGTACTACGACAACCAGCCTGTAGTATCCTATGCTCACAACAACAATTCGAGTAATGTCACCAAACCAATAGAGATAAAGTATTATGTTGTGAAAGATAAAATCTAGGATCACACTATAAGTCTCGATCATATAAGGACAAAGGATATGCTTGCAGAATCACTTACTGTCGTGGTGGTGTCATGGCAGATGCCATGGATAGGCTAAAGGTGGGGACTAATACACGCTAGGGGAATCCAGGGAGGGATAGTGAGTGATTCTCTACACAGAAGTTTGTATTGATTTCCTTCCAAGATTACAAGTGCTCCTAGAGCTGTATTGGCGAGAGGAGGAAGAAGGAGCTCTCTTTCTCTCACCCACAGATCACACCTGAAACCCTAGCCCAAACAGAATAGTAGAAAGAGCAACCCCTTCTACAGAAGCCCTAGCCCCCCTTTTATAGAGGAGGCTCAGTTTCTGCCTAGGGCATATGTGGAGGCATATTCCTAAGAATATACCTCCTCCCAAAGTGGTAAGCCGACCGGGGTGCTTTTCCCCCTGGGTCACACTTGCTTTAGCTACGTGAGCCTCTGCGGCGCCCGCGTCAGCTGACATGGGCGTCGTCACCCCTGTCAGCCATGACCCGGTGGTCCTGCTCTTGTCTACTTTGCTCATGCAGTGCGTACCGGGCCCTCTTTTTGACCAGCAAGATTCCTTCCTTCTCCTAGAAGCCAAACACGACCCGGATCACAGCTGATCCGGGCACCCCTGTTCCTGCATACAAGTAAACATATACTTCCGACTTACTACTTAAGTCGGTTGAGACTTAGTTAGGTGAACGCCCCCTGGTCCGGGTCACTCCGTGATTCGGCCGGCCTTGAGGTGACCCGGCTAGCCTCTGCTTTGGCCTTGCCGAACCTCGGCTAACTCGGCCTTTATACCCCGGCGTGACCCTACCCGGGGGTATCCCCCCAACATTAGTCCCCGAAGCTGGTGCGGTCTTAGCTGCTTTGGCCGCTAAGGCCACATCAGGTTCAATTCTGTGCTCCGGTCATTATTGCCGAGTTACCTCTTCACCTCGGATTATATGGATTTATGTTCCCTTCGCACATTCCAAGTTTTCACTTGCCGGCCGGGTTACCACAGTTTCATCCGGGTCTTGTTTCCTTCTCTCGTACGCTAGCCCATGTGAAAGGTAATCATTATGTCATCTTATTTTAAGGGCCTGCATAGTAACCGCCGCAGTAATTGTCAGTTATCACTGTGCGCGGGTCACGTCATGCCTGCCTTCTCGTTTCTCGCATCACAGTGTCCCGTCATAGGATTCTCTCTGCTCTGTGGCCCTCCGTGTGGCTCCCCGCTGATTGGTCCGGACAGGTGCTACATGGCCACTACGTGTGGCGGGTCCGCAGGAGATGATCCCACTCACCGCTGGTGGGAGTGGTTAAATAGCGGAGGGGTGCTTCCCTTAGGGTCTTTCTCCTTCCGTGCCCCTCTGCCCGTTCCTCCTTTTCTTCATCTTCCTCGCGACCGCGCCGCCGCTAGTGATACAAATAGCAGCATCGCCGCCGCGCTTCTCCGTCGCACCTCTGCGTCGCCGCCACCACGACGCAAATCTCTCGCCACGGGTCCTTGTCAATCCCGACCACTGTCCGCCGCCACCTCAAGCACCAGCGAGGGCCTCGAGGACCAGATGACGGAAGAAGAACTCATTGTTGCTGAGCAAGAGATGGAGGAGGACGCCGCGGCGGCGGACCACGACGCGTGAGCCGGGTCATGGGTCTGTCAAGATGATGTTGACTGGCTTTACTGAACCAGGCGCATCCCCGCCGGCATCGCCGCTCGTCTCCCTTCTAACGAACTGGCCCCCGCACCCAATCCGGGTGAGTTCGTTGTCTTTTTTTCCCACTTCCAACGGGGCTTCGGGTTGCCGGTTAGCGATTTTTTCCGGGACTGGCTCAGTAGATACCAGCTCCAGCCGCACCATCTTCCAGCCAACGCCATCACTTCTCTCTCTGCCTTTGCTTCTACGATCGAAGGCTATGCCGGACTGTGGCCCACGAAGGAGCTATGGATCCGGTTCTTCGGCCTTCGTCGCAATGTCATCCCTAACATCCACGCTGATCCGGAGGACAAACAGCTCACTCAATTTGGAGCGGCTTCCATTTCACCCTGGAGGTTTTCTGTTTTCCCCCGGTTCACCGGGTTAGAGTCCTGCAAAGGATGGGCCCGGACCTTCTTCTATGTCTGGAATACGGGCACTGAAGACTTGATCCGGTTGCTCCCCTATACTCCGGGTCCACCTAACCCAGATTTGTGGGATGAGATCCCCAAGAAGCCCACTGCCTTGGCCAATCAAGTCAACAAGATGTTCACGGAACTGGAGAAGCTCGGGCTGCGCAACGAGGATGCCATGATCACTTTCGTGCGCAACCGGATTTCCCCCCTCCAGAAGCGCACCCACAAGGTGTGCCACATGAGCTTCGGCCGCGATCGCAACCGGACCTCCTCCTTCGAGCTGAGCAACACGGAGATCTATCGCCAGGTTAAAGCTCTTTTTACCACCCACAAGGACTTCTCCTCCGAGTGGACTTGGGGAATGGAGCATTACTACCGCGATAGGCTTCCTCCTGTGGTAAGCTTCATGTTGTGAACTTACCCCGGACCAATTATATGTCAGTTATTGTTGCATTTTTGACTCTTTCGTTCATTTCTTTCCTCAGCAATTTCTTCAGCAGACCATGGAGGATGGCACCGATCCGACCCTTAAGTGGGCGCCGGACCGGGAGAACCCGGATGAGGAGGAGCCAGACCAGGAGATGTTCCTCCCAATGACCGACGCCATGAAACGACCCACGGGTAAATCCTCTTCCATTAGAGATTGGCCCGATGATGAAGATGACTCGGATGTCGAGGTGATTGAACCTGTTGAGGCTGTCCCCCTTTCTTTTGCTTTTCCGCCATCAGATCACCCCGGTGGTCATATCCATGAGGATCCTCCCCTCGCTACGGGCGAACCTGTTCCGGTGGCTCCGAAGAAGAAGCGCGGGGCTGCTTCAAGTTCAACCTCCGGACCTTCTCAGCCCGCCAAAAGGCGAAAGAAGTCCGGGGACAAGACGGCCTCCAAGCCAGCAGGCAAGGCCCTAGCACGAAGGGCTCGGAAACCTAAGGAGGCCCAAACCTCGGATGCGTAAGTTGTTTTGCCTTCTGTAACTTTCCCTTCCTTGCATCGTTGTGATTTCTCTTCTAACATTGTTCTCTTTTGCAGGGCTCCGGTGGAGGTCCCTCAAAGTGGATCGAGCATCTCTTCACCTCTCCGACCCAGCCCTTCTCCCCGTCGCGACGACGAGTCCCGTCTGCTGAGCCCTATTCCAGAGGGTTCTGCGGCCGCTCCGGGTTCTGCTCTACCTCGGCAAGAGGGGGGGTAACGTTGGAGTGGGGGAGACCGGCCCGGCCGAGGTGACGGCATCCACCACTTCGGCATCGCCGCAACCAGCATCCACTGAAGCAACTTCGGCTCCAGCACCAGTACCAACAACCAGACCCGTACCAACACCAACTCCGGCATCAACACCAACTCCGGCTGCTAAAGCATCAGCAGCAGCACCAAGTCCAGCCCCAAGAGCATCAGCGCCTAGCTCCTCTGCCTCGTCCGAGTCTTCTCAACCTCGGCGAGGAACCACTCCGGCCGCTCTTAAGGGAAAAACCGCTGCGCCGGCTTCCTCTTCCCAGCAAGCCAAGGAGAAGAAGACTCCGGACACTACCAAGCCACCATCCGTCAAATCCGGGCAGCGTACCCTCGTGTCAATGCTTCCCAAGAAAGCACCAGCAGCGAAGGACACGCATGCCGAGCCAACTGACACACAGCAAATGGTTCTGCACACCAGCCCAGCCCTTGCCTTGATCGAAAGGAAAGAAGCGCATGTGAAGGGCTTGGTGGCGCCCCATATGCCCAGCAGTGAACGGTACCCTCCGAGCTTAATTGAATTCGTCATGAATTAGAATAAGGCAGAGGTGGTTCAAGACACTGATCTTCCGGAGAAGTTCGGCCCTGCCGAGTTTTCTGCTCAGATGAACACAGCCGCACATGCAATTAACCTCGCTGGGCGAATGATGGAGGTACGTCGCTTCCCCTTTACAAGTTGTAGATAGTAACCATTAGTCCCCGAGCCTCCGGGGGAGTGACTCATTACTCGGCCGGATGCTCTTTAGAAAACTAACGTAGCTCCATGAGAACTTCGAATATGCACACACCTAGAGCCGGGTTAAGTTCCACTTGGCCCGGATTTTAGTACACTTCGAATATGCACACACCTAGAGCCGGGTTAAGTTCCACTTGGCCCGAATTTTAGTACATTTTGAATATGCACACAGCTAGTGCCGGGTTAAGTTCCACTTGGCCCGGATTTTAGTACATTTCGAATATGCACACACCTAGATCCGTGTTAAGTTCCACTTGGCCCGGATTTTAGTACACTTCGAATATGCACACACCTAGAGCCGGGTTAAGTTCCACTTGGCCCGGATTTTAGTACACTTCGAATATGCACACACATAGAGTTGGGTTAAGTTCCACTTGGCCCGAATTTTAGTACACTTCGAATATGCACACACCTAGAGCCGGGTTAAGTTCCACTTGGCCCGGATTTTAGTACACTTCGAATATGCATCGAGCTAACTTGTGTTTGTCCTTTTCAGGTGACCACTAATCGCCGGAGTGCTGAATTCCAACGCTTGCTGGATACCCACAAGCTGCTACGTGCAAAGCAGGCTGCACTTATTGCGGAATACGAGAAGAGGGGTAAATTTCTTCCTTAGCGCTTCTTCGTTTTGCTTCATTTTGCTTTGCCGGACTAACCTCATCATTCGGTTTCCGCAGCTGGGGTGGAAGCTGAGAACATCATTATGCGCAAAAATTTGGAGTAGATCAAGGGTAAGTCATTCCTGTCCGCCTTTGCTGTACTTTCCATTCCCTTTTCTCCTTGGCTCGGCCAACATTCATACCTCGGCTCTGCCGGGCCAACACACTATTTCAGCATCGCTTGAAGATAGTGTGCCCGTGCCTGATATGATGCTGCATTTTCTCGAACAAGCATGGCAACACCAAGCCGAGCTTAAGAAGAAAGATGACGAGCTCGCCCTCCTCCGGACCAAGGACGATGAGATTTCTAAGCTCAAGGCTGAGATGGAGAAGATGAAGGCCCAGCACCAATCCGAACTTCGAAAGGCTAGCCAGAATTTCACAGAAGAGCGCGAGCGCCTCAACCTCCAGATCGCCAAGGACCAGGATATTCTCAAGGAGTCCGGCATCCATCTTGGGTCGGCAAACGCTGAGCTTGAGCAGCTCCGGAAGAGACGTGATGACTGCACCAAGGAGTTGACCCGGATCCTTAGTCATATATCTCGTAAGTTTCTTTCCCTTTTCCGACCTACTTCTCCGGGTTACTTCATATGTCTTTTCTTGACCTTTCTCCTTTGTCTCGTTTCCAGGCAAATTTCCAGAGGGCACTCCTATCATGAGCGCAGCAGTTGCCAACTTCCGCCGACAAAGGGGTACTCCAGTCACTTCTGATAGTGAAGGGATTCCTTACGACCTGGAGGACCTGTTGGTCAGCTTATCATCTTGCGTGGAGCTCATCAAGAACTACGGCAAGGACATCCTCGGCGTTGCAGCTCCCATCTTTAACACTTTCTGGCCCGGCGAAGAAGCCCCGGAGACCACCGCACTTCTCATTGAGAAGTTAATGGAAACCGAGACTCAGCTTGACCTCTGGAGAGAGTCCGCTGGACGTGCCGCAGTTGATACCATCCTTCACCACATACTCACGTGGTACGAGAAGATTGATCTCAACCTCCTGACACGTCTGGGCACAGGATCCAGATGGACCAATGACCCGGAGTGGGTAGCTCGGCGCCAGGCTTGTGCCTATAGCCTCATTGGATACGCTCCCATTCATGAATGGGTTGAGGGGCCGAGCTTCTTGGAAGTTGGTGGAGACGAAGAGGTTGAGCACGGTGAAGATGGCTCGGATGATGACAGAGAAGATGATTCCTCTGATATTGAGGGCAGTGAGGACGATGCCGAACTTCCTCCTCCTGCTGCTCCTTGAGCTAAAACACTTAAAAATTTATCAGATCCCCGGTATGCCGGGTGGAGTTGTATTCCAAACACATGTGATATTTTGCTACTAAGTTCTTATACCGAATTAACTTGGGCGTAGTCCCCGAGTTTCTTTTTCTTGTTCGTTCAATCTCTTGGCTCGGTTCGTGTCTACCTTGATTCGGTTTTATGACTTACGTATCTGAGCTTCAAAAATTGTCTTAACAATACTGGGAAACTTTTAGACTTAGCACCAAAATAAAACTGCATAATAACTTGAAAATAAATGCAGGGTTAGTTCGAAAAACAAACGTCGGGTCGAATAAATTCTTCTCATTAGTCGTTTTTCATGTGCTACGCAATTCCAAACTTGTTCTCTTGCTTGCCATGAAGCCAATTCTTGTTGGACAGCAGCAAGTGGAAGAGTTGGGTTTTTGGTGCTCGCACACTACTAATCCGAGTTAAGTAGAATAACTTATTCCAGCTGACGTGCAAAAAAAACAACAAACATTATTAAGGCAGTCCCCGAGTTACTGCTCGAGGTGCCAACATTTCATTGATAAGCTCATTGCCGACATACATACCGACATATGAGATATCTCGGATACATAGACTTCTTAGCTAAGTGTAGAAACGACGATGTAGAGCTATATTCCATGGTCGCTTGGATTCCTCTCCGGACCTGTCCGCCTTGTTCTTTTCCTGTGGCTTTGCATCTATAAGATAGTAAGAATCATTGTGCAATGCTTTGCTCATGATGAACGACCCTTCCCATGGGGGGGATAACTTATGCATGCCCGTAGTACGTTGTACCAACCGGAGCACCAGATCGCCTTCCCGAAAGACCCGGGGGCACACTTTCCGGCTATGATAGCGTCGGAGATTTTGCTGATATATGGCGGATCTGGACAGTGCCAGTTCTCTCGCTTCTTCCAGCAGATCAACATCATTTTGACAGGCTTCTTGCACTTCGTCTTCTGTGTATTGGGTGACCCTAGGCGAATCATGCTCTATGTCGGCTGGTAATACAGCTTCTACCCCATATACCAGAAAGAACGGCGTATAGCCTGTTGATCGATTCAGAGTTGTTTTTAAACTCCACAGTACCGCTGGTAGTTCTTCTATCCAGCACCCCGCTGATCTTTGCAGCGGCTCAATGAGCCGGGTTTTTATCCCGGATAATACTAATCCGTTGGATCTTTCCACTTGCCCGTTCGATGCAGGGTGGGCTACCGAGGCTACGTCCAGCCGGATCCTCTTATCCCGACAGAAACAAGCAAATGCTCCTTCCGCAAAATTTGTGCCATTGTCAGTTATGATACTGTGAGGATAACCGTACCTCAAGATGATATCTTTGAGAAACGTTACGTCCGTAGCTCCATCACATTTTCTTATAGGCTTTACCTCAATCCACTTCGTAAACTTGTCCACCATTACCAGAATATGAGTCATATTTCCCCTTGCTGGTTTGAACGGGCCAACCATATCCAAGCACCATACGGAAAATGGCCAAGTGATTGGTATGGTCTTGAGTTCCGACATTGGCATATGTGTCTTGGTAGCGTACCTCTGACAACCATTACATTTTCTCACTAGATCTTCTGCTTGCTCTAAGGCATTTGGCCAGTAGAATCCGTGCCGGAAAGCTTTTGCTACCAAGGCTCGGAATGAGGCATGATGCCCGCATTCCCCCTGATGTATATATCGGAGGATGTCAAGCCCTTCTTCCGGGTCAACACATCTCTGGAGGACACTGGTCACGCTCCTTTTGTATAGTTCGGAATTGATGATCGTGTAAGCCTTTGCCCTCCTCTGTGTTTTCCTGGACAGCACTTCCTCAGTGGGTAACGTTCCGTCCTTCAGGAACTGAAATATAGGTAATGCCCAAGCTGGTATCGTTCGCACAGGGAATACATCCTCATCAATCTCCATTTGATCCACCGGCATAACTTCAACCGGATCACGCTGAGCAGTCCCTGGGTCTTGCGGAGCAGTCCTCGGGTTTACTGAAGTAGTCCCCGGGTTTGCCGAGGCAGTCCCCGGGGTTCGCGCACCACTTCCCATGTCAATGTCCATGGGCACAGCTCCGGATTCCGTGTCCTCCGGGACATAGATTGACTCGGATTTTGGGGATGGCTTGATGGATTGTTTCCTGAGGTGCTCTAATGCTACACCTGGTGGAATTGCTTGTCGGGTTGACCCGAGCTTCGACAGCATGTCAGTAGCCACATTTTCCACCTGGGGTACATGGTGAAATTCGCATCCCTCAAAGTAACCAGATATCTTCTGCACATGAAATCTGTACAGTGCCATGTTTGGATCAAGGGCGTCCCATACTCCCGACACTTGCTGCACCACCAAATCCGAGTCACCAAAGCATATGATCCGACGTATCCCAATTTCTTTTGATACCTTAATCCCATGCACAAGTGCTTCATACTCAGCGACATTGTTTGATGCGGTGAAATGGATCTGCAACACATATTTCAACCGGTCCTTCTTTGGCGATGTGAGTACAACTCCGGCACCCAGCCCGGTTTTGGTTTTTGATCCGTCAAAGTGCATTCGCCAATAGTTCGGATCTAGAAGTGGCGGTTCGTATTGTACCTCGGCCCAATCCACGAAAAAGTCCGCCACAGCTTGAGATTTGATGGCCTCTCTTCTGTCATATTGTGGCGCATAAGGAGCTAGCTCAATTGCCCATTTTGCAATTCTGCCACTCGCATCCTTGTTGCTCATTATCTCGGATATGGGGGCCTCACATATGACCCGGATAGGATGCTCCTTGAAGTAGTGCTTCAGTTTCTTGGCAGCCATGTACACACCATATGCCACCTTTTGATAATGTGGATAGTTCTGCTTTGAGGCTGACAACACCTCGCTCAAGTAATACACTGGCCTTTGCACCGACTTACCTTCCTCGTCGCGCTCCACCACTATCACTTCACTTACAACTCGGTTGGTTGTGGCTATATAGAGCAACATTGGCTCCTTCGATAGTGGTGAGGCTAGCACTGGTGCCGTGGCTAACATTTTCTTCAGGTGGGTAAAGGCTTCATCGGCCCGTGGTGTCCAAACGAACTTATCCGACTTTTTCATGAGTTGGTACAGAGGCAACGCCTTTTCTCCCAACCGACATACAAACCGACTTAACGAGGCTAGGCAACCTGTGAACTTCTGAACATCGTTAAGACACTTCGGCAGTTCCATTCGTTTGATGGCCCGGATTTTGGTTGGGTTAACCTCGATACCTCGGCTGGAAACAAGAAAACCGAGCAATTTCACCGGAGGTACATTTTTCCGGGTTAAGTTTCATCCGGAACCTCCTTAGGTTCGCAAACGTTTGCCTGATATCGTCAAGGAGCGTTTTGCTTTCCTTGGTCTTGATAACCACATCATCCACGTACACCTGTACATTTTGACCTATTTGGTCGTGCAAACATTTTTGCATACATCTTTGGTACGTTTCCCCTACATTACGTAAACCAAATGGCATGGTGCGATAGCAATAAGCCCCATATGGGGTAATAAATGCAGTCTTTATTTGATCATCCGGATTCAGAGGTATCTGGTGGAAACCAGAATATGCATCTATGAATGACAACAGTTCACACCCAGCAGTTGAGTCTATGACCTGATCTATTCTTGGCAGCGGAAATGGATATTTTGGACACGCCTTGTTCAGGTTCGTGTAATCGATACACATGCACCAAACCACTGCCACGTTCGGGTCATCCTTCTTCTTTTCCACCAGCATCGGATTAGATAGCCAATCCGGGTAAAGAACCTCCATGATAAATCCTGCAGCTAGCAATCGAGCTATCTCATCCCCAATGACTTTCCTCCTATCTTCGGCGTAGCGGCGGAGAGGTTGCTTCACCGGCTTAGCTCCGGGTCTCACATTCAAAGAGTGCTCGGCCAACTCCCTCAGAACACCTTGCAAGTCCTGTGTGGACCAAGCAAAAATGTCCCGATTCTCACGGAGGAAGCTGACGAGCTCGCTTTCCTATTTATCATTTAACCTGACACCAATTGCTACGGTGCGCTCTAGGAACATGTCATCAACAGGAACCTTCTTGGTATCTTTCGTGGCCTGGAAAGAGACACTTCCATGCGGGTTACTCAGCGCCGGCATATACTGCTGCGTGGACTGAGCCAATGCCGCCACCTCTTGAATTTTCCTTTTTTCCTGCGCAATCACAAGTGACTCGGCTAAGTTCGACCCGGCCGACGCACACTCCATCGAACGTCGGAAATCCCCTGCAATGGTTATCACTCCATTTGGTCCAAGCAACTTCATCTTCAAGTAGCTAATATGACAACTTGCCATGAACTTGTTCAGCGCTGGCCTTCCGAGCAATGCATGATACGCGCTTTCTAAGTTCACCACTTCGAACTCCAGATTTTCAGTTCGGCAGTTATCCCTCATGTCGAACAAGACGTCAACCTGGACCTTGCCTATGGGCTCACAAGAAATGCCGGGTACAATGCCATGGAAAGTTGTCCTCGTGGCCTGGAGCATGTTCTCCGAGATACCCAACTTGCGCATTGTGTCCACATACATGATATTAATGCTACTGCCATTATCGATCAACACCTTTGAGAATTTCACGTTAATGCTAGGTCCAATGAATGTTGGATCCAGCACCAACGCATACGAACCTGGGCTTGGCATGAGCTTGGGATGATCCCTGATGCTCCAGGTGATTTCCTGATCGGACCAAGGCATGTACCTCGTCACTGCAGGCATTACTACATTCACCTCCATATGCCTACGCTGCAAGCTTTTTCTATCGGTTTCCTCAGTGGTAAACACACAATAGCTCTGATGGTGTTCCATGTACTCGTTTCTCCCCTCATTTCCGGGGTACCTCTGATCCGGCTAATGCTGATTTTCTACCTGATGTACTGCATCCCTTCTCTCATTGTTATCATACCTCGGCGGAGGGGGAGGCAACATTAGCTGTCACGTGTTCGCTCCGGAGAGCAGTTGCTGCCGGGGTAACTCCTACCGAGGCTGATCATTCCGGGGTGCCTGAGCATTCCCCGAACCACCTTGTTCGATCTTGCGCATCCACTCACATTGCCTCGTCGTATGACCCGCTGGGTTGTTCAGATTTGGTGTATGAAACTTACACGGCTGGTCCAACATCGACTCATAAGTATACCTCGGATGGTCTTTCCTTTCTTGCTACTGCTTCTTTTGCTCTGGTGTCCAAGTCTTCTTGCCATCGTTTCTCAGAGTCCACTGCCCTCCAGTTTTTTGGCGTTGACTGCCCCCTGCTCCGGGCTGATCTTGACTCACAGCTGCAACTTGGTGCGAACCATATCTATGATCCGGTCTATCATCTCTCCTTTTTCCTCTGTATTCATTTCTTCGGGATGATCCGGCTCCATCTCTCTGATAGTACTCATCGTTGGAATCGTTTGATACGAGCCTAGGCTGAGTCAGATCACCCAAAGCATACGAATCTACGATCCGGATCATCTCTGAGAACGTAGTTAGCATTTTCCTTTGCAACGTCATCCACGGCTCGCTTCCATACTTGCACCCTTGTGCAAACCATGCTATGGCCTGTGATTCAATCACGCCCTCACACGAATTTCTCACAGTGCACCACCGGGTTAAAAACTCCCGATCCATCTCATTTGGTCTTTGCTTGCACATAGCTAGAGTCTGTGGCTTATTTGGCCACTGATACGTACTCGAAAAATTGTTGATGAACATCTCCTCGAAATCTATCCAGCAGTTGATGCTTCCTGGTGGCAAATTGTTCAGCCATACCCTTGCCGGGCCTTCCAACATCTGCGGTACATATCGTACAGCCCATCTCAGGTTGCCAGTGGCAATTTTCACAGCCGTAGCATAATTTATCAGCCAATCCTCCGGCTTTGTACTGCCGTCATACGTCTTCGTGCCCCTGGGTAGCTGAAAATTCGGTACCGGTGGCTCCTTCATGATCCGGGGTCCAAAACATGCTGGGCCCGATGGACCTTGACATTCAATTTGTTCTGACCTATACAGTCGATCCAGTTTCAACCTGGCGTCATCCGGCATCAAATCCCTGCTCCCCAATCTTGTCCCTATCACATGATAGTCCGTCCTTGGGTATCCCGCGTTTGCCATTTCCGAGTCTCCATCATTGTACTTGTCTTGCTCTCTTGGAGCGCCTTTTTGTTGCATACCTCGGCCGGCACTTTGCTCTTGCCTTGGTATATTCCGCTGCTGCGGTTGTCCTGCTCCAGCCGAGTTTCGCTGTCCGACATTGCCGTTGACAACGTTCCCTTGACCGGCATTGCCTTGGTCGCGGTTACCTCGGCCAGCTTCACCTCGGCTCACACTCTGTCGATCATCATTTTTCTGCGCTTCTTTTCCTTTCCCTGCCGGCGTCGGGTCATACGGGACGATCTGTTTGTTCCGTCTGGCCGAGGTTACCACCTCTTCTCTCCTTGGACCACCATGAGGAGACGATGCGGCTCTAGCGGATTTCTCCGGGTTACCCACCACCGAATGGACGATCTTGGAGGCTCCAGCTCTCTCCGGGTTAGCCCTGAGCAGTTCCTTGTTTTGCCTGTTCGCAATCTGAACCAGCTCGTTAACCCTATCTTGTTGTCTTTGCCGGGCTTCACCTATTAGACCCTCCAACTCGGATGCAGCTGCATCCGCTGCTCTGAGGTTCTTTGCCAGGGTACTGTACCTCGGTAGCCCCACGGACAAACAATTTTCTGATACCTCAATTCCAGTATCACCCTCTCTGTTCATCTCGCTCATGAGATTTCTCCCCTTCACTTTTACAGCGTCAACCTTGTTCGCCTTCGCGTACTCGTGCAGCGTCATATTCAACGACTGCTGTGCCGCGGCTATCTTTTTTGCGCCCTCTAGGATTTTCTACCTAGTTTCTTCCAGCTCGGCCTGCGCTCGAGCCGGATCTACCGCTGCTACTACAGGGTTTGCCAAGCTATCCATTGCTTCCCTCAACACGTTCTCTGGCCTCTCTAGTGGAGGACCTCTACCTTTCCTCGGTGCCTTAGGCGTTACCTCCAGATCTGGCGTCGGATCCTTGCTCACGCCCGCACCTGGCGCAGTCATCATGACCTCTGCATGGTCCGGGGAGCGAGCGATACGCGTCCCGGGGACCATGGTGAGGGGAGGCTCCCCCGCATCGATGACGTGACACGGATGAACACCTGACACGTCTACATTAACATAGACCTTGTGCGTGCCGAGCCTGATGAAAAGGCCATTGCACGGAAGAGGGCGCGTGCTGAAGCAGCCAGCGTTGTCGCTGACGAAGTCCCGCGCTCCAAAGCACTGAACGAGCCCAGAGA
The DNA here is from genome assembly GCA_910589775.1 of Avena eriantha. NCBI lineage: Eukaryota > Viridiplantae > Streptophyta > Magnoliopsida > Poales > Poaceae > Avena > Avena eriantha. The sequence goes on along the minus strand of OU342745.1, from coordinate 535,461,911 downwards.
CGATGTGTTCGCCGGTGCCGATGATGTTTCCCGTCCGGATCTTGACCCCTGCTAGCGCCGCTAGCCCCACGGTGGGCGCCAACTGTCGTGGTGGTGTCACGGTAGATGCCATGGATAGGCTAAAGGTGGGGACTAATACACGCTAGGGGAATCCAGGGAGGGATAGTGGAGTGATTCTCCACACAGAAGTTTGTATTGATTTCCTTCCAAGATTACAAGTGCTCCTAGAGCTCTATTGGCAAGAGGAGGAAGAAGGAGCTCTCTTTCTCTCACCCACAGATCACACCTGAAACCCTAGCCCAAACAGAATAGTAGAAAGACCAACCCCTTCTATAGAAGCCCCAGCCCCTCCTTTTATAGAGGAGGCTCGGTTTCTGCCTAGGGCATACGCGGAGGCATATTCCTAAGAATATACCTCCTCCCAAAGTGGTAAGCCGACCGGGGTGCTTTTCCCCCCGCGTCACACTTGCTTTAGCTACGTGAGCCTCTACGGCGCCCGCGTCAGCCGACATGGGCGTCGTCACCCCTGTCGGCCATGACCCAGTGGTCCTGCTCTTGTCTGCTTCGCTCAGGCAATGCGTATCGGGCCCTCTTTTTGACCAGCAAGATTCCTTCCTTCTCCTAGAAGCCAAACATGACCCGGATCACAGCTGATCCGGGCACGCCTGTTCCTGCATACAAGTAAACATATACTTCCGACTTACTGCTTAAGTCGGTTGAGACTTAGTTAGGTGAACGCCCCCTGGTCCGGGTCACTCCGTGATTCGGCCGGCCTTGAGGTGACCCGGCTAGCCTCTGCTTTGGCCTTGCCGAACCTCGGCTAACTCGGCCTTTATACCCGGCGTGACCCTACCCGGGGGTATCCCCCCAACACTTACGAAAGGCTTACCACCCAATGTGTTCAAGAACACTTAGCTGACATGGGTTTAAGGGAAAGCCTATGATTCCTGGATCATGAGAGGCCCGAAAAGAAATAGAATTTGTCTCAAAACAGAGAGGTATGTTGTAGCTTTCTGATTCTATCGGCAATTGAGCTGTAATGATGAAACATGCTCTATGTACTGATCTGTGATGAAACGAGTAAAGTGAAAAGAAAATAGTTAAAAGTAAAAGTTGAGATCAAGGGGGAGAATGTTAGGATGATCTCCACTCGCGTGAGCCCAACGGCCCACCAGGCCCTAGATCTGCGCCCTGATCGAGGGCGCCCAACCCACTATGGTTGGCGGGCCCCTATTACCTGCGCAAAATAAAGAGGTGGTGGTGGCGGCACGCAACACGAGGTTTGTCGCGATGCCGCACACCCCAACGACATCCCTAATTCGATCTAGGAAGCATAGCAGTAACGGGAAGCTTCGCCGCCGCTACCTAGCCCACACCCCACGCTCCGCCGTCGCTCACCATGGCCAACGCCACAGGCTCCTCGAGCCAAGGAGAAGGTACGCCCCGATCTTTCATCTCTCTCTATGTGACTAGCAGTATTGACACTAGTATGAACCCTAGAAAGATTACTACCTCCTAGATCTACACTAGTTGATCCTAAAGTTATCTATCACAAAGATCATGAATTCCAACCGGTAAATGATTTAATAAAAATGTTAATTGTATACATTGTCTTGTTCAGATGACTCAGTCACTTTGGTTGTGCTTGTAAGTTTATCGCAACCTAGCCATTTGATTCCAGGGTGGGTACACATGATCTGAGATGTATCCAGTGCTGCTAGCTGCGATGTATATATCTGAATCTGATTCTCAACTTTGGGCTAGCAATGTGAAGTACACAGAACTTTCGCAAGAGCCGATTAACAATGAGTTGGGCGTCGACCTCGTGTCAAATTAACGTGTCAACTTTGTTTAATTCATCCATCATATTTACAGGTAATTCCTTATTTAATTGTGTGTACTTGATCAATAGATCAATTAAGGTCTAATTGGGTTGTGCATTGAGTGCAGTCCATGATTATCTACATATAAAATCTCTTAAGTGAGAGTACACAAATACTAATCATGATATTGTGCTTGTGCTAGCCTCCCAGTAACAAGATCATGATGTGACATGATTTACTACTACACACAACAGTTAGTGCTATTACTATCCCCTTCCCTAGATCCGGATGATCCCTAGCTACAATTTTTCCTATATGAACCTTTTTACCAATTTCCTAGAGTATTCTAAGCTAAACATTCGTATATTCCTAAGTGAGCTTGTCGAAGATCTGCAACTTCTATTGTTGCCTTCTTCTCCTTGTTCTTGAAGTTCTTCCTCATCTTCTACCTTCCATTCTCCCTTAGATCTCTCTCTAAATTGTAAGTGTGTGTTTTTTGTCTGAGCGTGACTAGTGATTTGTAAGAGTTGGGGTCTAGGATGCTCAGCTATTTATAGTGTTCCCAAAGCATTTAGGTACTAACATCTCCTACATGCATTTAGGTGATTCAACTGCTTGGGTAAGTTTCAAATTGTCTCTCTAGTTTGTCCTATGTTTGAAGGTAGTCAACCCCATAGCGTGTTTGTCTTTAGTGAATTTGCCAAATTTGGCATATGGGGTTCTTGTTCTATATGAAGATACAATTCATTTATACATCCAAAATTAGGCATCTTAGTTTAGTTTTGTCATGGACATTCCTTGGGCAGAAACAAGTGTCATTTCTTTTAATTAGCGTTTGTTTTTGTCATTTTAGATTTCTTAGTTCTTGGTTCAATTTGATTTTGATTTGGAGTGATGAACTTGTTGGAAATATGCCCTAGAGACAAATAGTAATAAGATTTATTATCATATTTCGTATAGTTTATGATTAAGTTTTATATCATGCTATAACTGTATTGAGTGGAAACATCAATACATGTGTGATATATAAACAACCAGGGGTTCCCAGTGAAACTCTAGTCACTGGTTCATTGGTCAAAAGATGATCATGTTTCATGATCATGTGGCATTTATGCCAGTTGGAAATGGAGTCAACTCATTCTGAGAATGTGATGATGAACCAATACCCAACCTAAACATCGTGACCCGATCATGTCACGAAGTTCAACTTACGATGATTAGAACTGGATCCTCGTAGACTATTCCTTAGACCGTGAGGCTATATCAATCACTGTCTCCCGAGAGTGCTTTGATAACATCAAGCGCCACTTGGTAATACTGTGGTTATAAACGTGTGTTCAGGTACTCGGAGGAAACCATTGAGGCAATATATGTCAAGAGTGGGATTTGTCTGTCCACGTGACGGAAAGATACTCAAGGGCCCACTCGGAGAAGTCATATCCAATAGTTGCACAGCGCGTGATTTGATCACAAGGATATCACTTGTCGGAACGAGTCAAGTAGCATTGTTCAGTAACGAGATTGAACACGACATGGTGATGTCATTTATCAGATCTCGGGCAATGCAAGTATCGAGAGACAAAGGGAATAAGACACGACTGTCCCGGTTCAAACGACAAAAGATCTTCGTGGAACGCTCAGGGGTCACATGGCCATCCAGGTCCCTCTGTCGATCATTTGTGCGGGAGTGTCCTAACCATGTCCGGAGTGTTCCCGAACCATGGGGTATCATGCTTAAGGGCTTGATGATGCTTAGAGAGTGTTTATAGGATCGGAAGAATCGCCAAAGAATAGTAGAGAGAAAACCGGAAGGGTTTCGGTAAGTCCGGAGGATGTCCGGAGTCGAGGTGGAAGGTGTTCCATAGCCACGAAGGTTGAATAATATGTGAATGAATGTTAAAATATTGATTTAATCATTTATTCATAATTATTTAATAAAGAGAATATCAATTTAAATGGTCAAAGGCTTGGGCTTGTTCGTCTGCGGTACCAAAGTTCGCAGTACCTATGTTGCCTGAAATTACCGTGTTTCGAAAAGTTGGACCGCCAACTACTGAGAGGGGCCATTTCGAGGCAAACTCATCTCACCCCTGCCAAATACAAACATTTCGTTAAACCGCCTCGTGAAGTAGACGGTCGGGACCTACATGTCGGTCATCTGTCCGTGACGCGGGCGCCAACGCGGCAACCTCTTAGGAAAATCGAGCAGCTAAGTGGATTGGATGCGTTGACCAATTTCACAAATCCATTCCCAGCTTTCCCCTAGCACCGGCAGCTTCGGAATCCACCCTCCAACCAGGACGATCCCTTCGGACATTTGACTTCCGGGGCCAAGTTGTTGCGCCCAGTTGCTGCGCCTACTCGCTGATACCGAGCACCAATGGCGCATGCCGTAGCCGCCGTTGCGAGGATCTAGCCTGCCTCCGCCGCCGATGAGCCGAGCAGTTCGGAGGATGGCAGATCCTACTATCAAGGAAGAAGAAGTTATGGCTACAAGCGGGTGAGCTACCCTTCTCTTTGCTATTCGCACTAATTACAACTGCTAGCTGGCTACTGAACCTCAAATTGTTTGTTAGCCCAACGCTGACTGATGGGGATATGCCGAAGGGGGTATGCCCAGCAGGACGTTCCGATTGGGTCGAAAGGCCTGCGAGTGCGTCTGAAGACGGCGACTGGACTACAAAGAAAGGAAAGGCCCAGCGACTGGCATCTAGAAGCCTAGAAGCGTAGCAGAGGCCCAGTCGGACTAGGTCAAAGGTCTCTGGATCATTATCTTGTTCGGTGACCGCTTGTAAACCCTAGCGAGGTGCTTCATATTTAAACCTCCCTAGGGTATCCTAGAACCTTACTTCCATCATACACCCCCTCAAGCGACTCACTACCTAGCCGCCGAGCTCGCCACCCCCGAAACTCGCTCTCTCATAATCTAATCTAGTAGGAGTAGGTCTTTACCCTCCGGGGGGCCGAACCTGGGTAAACCCATGTGCATCCGCCCCCATCTCGCACCACAGATGGCCGCCAACTCTTCCTCACGAAACTATCAATCGCTGCCAGTGGCAGTGACTGCCGTCGCCATTTCCACGACATTGGCGCCCACCGTGGGGCATAGCGGGACTAGGCTGAGTTCTGCGGCGAGACCCTACTCGCCGATCGATCGGTCGTTCGCCACCGGTCGCATGGTCGCCATCGGTAGGATCTTACAGATCCTGCCCAGCAGCTACATCCCGATGTCACGTCCGGTCACTCACGCTGCGGTGATGTCGGTCCATCAACCTCTTCGTCGGCTTCACCGGCGCGATCGAACCAGCCGCGACGGTGATCGTCGGCGGATCGCCGCCACACCGCGATCTGCTTTCGGAGGAGCAGGTCTGCTCCATCAGGGGCCTCATCACCGAGTACAACTCGGCCGCCAGTGACGTGGTCGAGACTAACGCCACCACCAACGACGATGCCCTAAGCGACGACGCCGACTCCGCGACCCCGGCATCGGGCAACGGGTCCATCACCGCCCCGTCACGGCAGGACTCCATCACTCGAGTCTCCAAACCCGAGGACTTCGAGGACTATCCTGGGGATCTTCGACTCCGATTCTGGCTCGGAATCCCCTGAGGATTTTCGCGCCAGATCCAATCGCTTCAACGCGATCTACATGGCGGGTAGCATGGCCGCCCCGCCAGATCCGTTATCCACGCCCATCCCGCCGACCGCGATGGCTACGGAGGTGGAGCAAGCCCGCCTGCGGCTCGCGGAGGCGCAACGCAACGAACTCGCCGAGCGCGAGAAATACCGCCTCGAACGAGAGACGGCGCGGGAGCTGTCACTCTATCACCAGCGCCGCATCAGGACCCGCCTGAACCCCAACGTTCAGGGTCGCGTCCTGAATTTCAACGACGAAGGCGACCCTACACGCGCCGCCGAGCGTGAATACTGCGAGAACGCATCGCCAGGCAGGAGCAACCCCGCGAGACCACCACCCGGTGCGCCGGCGACTAGGGCCCCTCCACCACCCATGCGCCGCGCGCCCCCGCCAGACCAACCGCGGATCATCATCTCGCCTCAAGCCCGTGACGCCAACGGGCTACCACTATACTCCACCCCGATGGACAACGTCATCGCAGCCGACGTCGCGATCGCCAACCTCGACGTCCAAGGCGACGACGCACTACAGATCCAGTACGCCAAGGCCCTACTCATCAGGGCCGTCGAGCAACAAGCCACGGGAGTCGACCCACGGGGGCGGATGTACTCCCGCTCATCAGCAAGCAGGGCGCCATCAAGCGGCCACCCCACCGTGGCTAACGCATTAGTTTGCCCACCACCCCAGCCCCTAGTGAACCAACCACGGGCCGCCAATCCTGCGTTGTCAACCAATGAGCCGCGACGGGCAAACAACACGGTCGCTGCCAATGGGCAGCCCCTCGATGCCTGAACGAACATCATCAACAATCAGGCGTGGCGGTCGTGCTAGCCCTACGACCTGCGGCACACCCTCACCAACCGCGGCGACCCGGAGCCAAGAGGCTCGCTCAGCCGAGTCGGGCCGCAATGCTTTGGACCAATGATTCGTGGGGAAAAATACTCCGCCAACTTCAAGGCCCCCAAGTAGATCGAGAAGTACGACCCAACATACGACCCCGCTGTCTGGTTGGACACATACCTCATGGCAATGGGGATCGCAGGCCACACCGACCTGCTCGCCGCTTGCTACCTCTCCCTGATGATGGAGGGTGCGACCCGGCAGTGGATCAACACGCTCCCCGCCGATAGCATTGACTCCTGGGAAGAAATGCGGGACGCCTTCGTCAGGCACTTCGAGGGCTCCTACACCCGTGCCACCACCATAGAGGACCTGGAGCGATGCATCCAGGGACAACGCGAGTCGACTCGCCGGTGGATCCAAAGATGGCAAGAACTGTGGATAAACGCCTCCGGCATCCACCCAGACACGGCGATACACTGCTTCAAGAATGCATGCCGGTATGAACCCCTAGTCGCCAAGATCAAGAGGGTATACCGGACGCTCGACAACATCCCCGACCTCCTCGAGATCGCCAAGCGCTATGCAGAGGAGGACCCCAACCAAGACTCCGATGACGAGTCGGGAGGAAGACGTCGCACTAGCATCCACGATAGCAGGCGCCTACGCGACATGCGCTACAGCAACACCCGCATCACCGGCAAGCTCCGCACAAACGGGCGAGTCGACTTCGTCGCCAACGCCGGCTACGGCCAGCGCGACTCCAAGAACTACCGCCGCGATGGAGGAAACTACCGCGACAGCAGGAACTACCGCACCAACAACACGACGAGGCCGAAATTCGACCCCGCCGCCCTGCTCAATCAGCCCTGCATCTACCATAGCAGGGAGGGAAAACCCGCCACCCACACCACCGCCGATTGCCACTCTCTCACAGAGATCGAGAAGGCGAGACGAGCAATGGAGGACCCCAACAACAACCCACCTCGGGACAACAGGAACGGCGGCGGCTTCGGCACCGTCGTCGGCTCACTACATACCTTCACCGGACTCGGCACCAAGCGCGAAAAGAAGGTGCTCGCCCGCGCGGTCGCCGTCAATGCGGTGACGCAAGTCGACATCCCTCGCTTCCTAAACTTGTCCGAGCAGAGCATCACCTGGAGTCGCCAGGAACATGCGCCAAGGATCGAATACCCAGGGCGAGTCGCACTGGTAGTCAGGCCCAAGGTGGCCGATTACTGGCTGCCCAAGACGCTAATGGACGGCGGGAGCTCCATCAATATCTTGTACCTCGACACGTTCAAAAGGCTCCAGCTCCCAGAAGCAGCCATCGAGCCAACACTGATGACCTTCCACGGCATCGTCCCCAGTCGGAAGGCGTACCCGATCAGGAAAGTGACGCTGCGAGTCACCTTGGGCACTCCAGCTAACTACCGCACAGAGAGGATCGTCTTTGAGCTGGTGAACTTCCGTAGCCCCTACCACTGCGTCTTGGGCCGCCAGGAATTCGCAAAGTTCATGGCGACTCCACACTACGCCTACAACATGATGAAGCTCCCCGGGCCAAGCGGCATCATCACCATCCACGACGACCCCGACATGGCCGTGGAATGCGAAGACAAGGGCGCCGAGCTCGCGGACGCCGTCATCGCCGCGGAGACCGACCACGTGGAGGAGCTCGCGAAATATGCGGGCAACATCAACAAGGATGACCCCATCATCCTGAAGAAACCAACCGCCGCGAACTCCACGTTCGAGGCGACCATGCACACCCGCACCGTCGAGCTCGTCCCAGGCGACTCCAGCCAGACGGTCACCATTGGGACGCACATGAGCCCCGCATAGGAAAGCATGCTCATCGGGTTCCTCCGTGAGAACCGCGACATCTTTGCATGGATGCCATCTGACATGCCAGGTGTCCCGAGGGAACCCGCTGAGCACAAACTCAACGCCGACCCCAAAGTGCGACCAGTAAAGCAGTCGCTACAGCCCTTCAATGAAGAGCGCCGTCGAGCAATCGCCGAGGAAGTTCAGCGCCTGCTAGCCGCAGGATTCATCCGGCCAATGAAGTACTCCAAGTGGCTGGAAAACTCAGTCCTGGTTCTAAAAAAGAACAACACGTGGAGAATGTGTATTGACTACACCAACCTCAACAGCGCCTGCCCGAAGGAGGAGTTCGTCCTACCGCGCATCGATCAGATCATCGATTCGACCGCGGGATCGGAGTCGCTGTGTTTCGGTCGAGGACGAGGAGAAGACGGCGTTCATTACGCCATTCGGCGCATTCTGCTACACGGCCATGACGTTCGGCCTCAAGAACGCAGGCGCCACATACCAGAGGTGCATTCAGGAGTGTCTAGTGAGCCAAATTGGCCGCAACATTCATGTCTACATTGACGACGTGGTGGTAAAATCCACCCGCCAGGACGATCTGCTCGCCGACGTAGCTAAAACCTTCACAAACTTGCGGAGGTACAACATCAAGCTGAATCCCGGAAAATGCACCTTCGGCATCCCCACCGGACAACTTCTGGGATATGTAGTCTCCAAGCGAGGCATTGAAGCCAACCCCACCAAGATCGACACCATCGCGTGACTCGGGAAACCCGAGTGCCTGCGTGACGTCCAAAAGTTGGCAGGGCGAGTCGCGGCCCTCAGTCGCTTCATCCCCCTACTAGGCGAGAAGGCAATGCCCCTCTACCGCCTGATGCGCAAGAACCCCATGTTCCAATGGGACGCGGAGGCTGACGACGCACTCAAAGCACTCAAAGAAGTGCTACTCGTGGCACCACTACTCGCCGCGCCACTCGACAAAGAGCCAATGCTCGTTTACGTCGCGGCCTCCACTCGAGTCGTCAGCACCGTGATGGTCGTCGAACGACTAGAAGAGGGCAAGGATAGCCCCATACAGTGCCACGTATACTACATCAGCGAAGTCCTAACGGACTCACGACAGCGCTACCCGCAATACCAAAAACTGGTGTACGCGGTGTTCCGAGCGCAGCGGCGACTCCCACACTACTTCCAGGAGCACCCAATCATGGTGGTCTCCTCCGCGCCCCTGTAGGACATCATACGCAATCGCGAGGCAACCGGGCGAGTCGCCAAGTGGGCCGTCAAGATCGGCGTCCACAACATCAAGTACGAGCCCCGCAAAGTGATCAAGTCACAAGCCCTGGCAGATTTCCTCGCAGACTGGGAAGAAGCACAACAGCTAGAGAAGCTCCCATACCTCCACTACTGGTCGCTTCATTTCGACAGCTCCAAGAACGCCGACGGCGTAGGGGCTGGGGTCATCCTGACCTCCCCCAAAGGAGACAAGCTCCGCTATGTGCTCCACCTCAACTTCAAGCCCTGCACCAAGAACATGGCAGAATATGAGGCCCTCCTTCACGGCATGAGAGCCGCCAAGGAGATGAACGTCAACCGCCTACGATGCTATGGCGACTCTAACCTAGTCGCCGGGACGTGCGACGCTGTCTCCCCAACAATGATCGCATATCGCCAAGCTGTCGACCAGTTGGGGCGACACTTTGACGGCTATTCGGTCGAATGGATCGACAGGCGCAAAAACGAGGAGGCAGACGCCCTCTCCCGCATCGGATCGACCTGGCAAGCGCCACCAGTAGGCGTCTTCCTCGACATCATCCACAAACCCTCGATCAGCCCACCGAAGGAAATCGACGTCGGGATCCCACTACAACCAGAACCGGCCTTAGTCGCCATGGTTGTGGAACCTAGCAACTGGACAACACCATACGTTGCCTTCCTGGAACACAAACTCCTACTGAGCAATGAGACAGAGGCGTGAATGATCGTGCGCCACTGCAAATCCTTCGTCATCATCAACGGCGAGCTCCACAAGCGCAGCGTGACCGGCGTGTTCCAGCGCTGCGTACAGCCAGAAGAAGGCCACAAGATCCTCCAGGACATTGTAGCACCCCAATTGTCTAACAATTGTAATGCTACTTGTCCTAGTAAGATATTGGCTACTCCATAGAGATTATTGTTGCATCATAATTATATCATGCTCATGTCATCATGCCACCTTGCATTTGAGCATCATATAAAACCCTCTTTCTTTTGGTTTTTCTCTCATATGCATTATTAATTGTATTTGCCTCTTGATATTGTATTTGGCTATTGATATATTGTTCAATGCCCAAGTTGAGTTGGGGGCATATCTTTTATTTCAATTCCACCACCTTTCTCTCTCACCACTTTATAATCCCACCATCCCATTAACCATGAGCTTGTTTATCCTTCTTTTGCTATTTTTGTTTTAGCTCATGTGGGTTGGGGTGGATCAAACCTTTCCAATTCTTTGCTTGGCTTTATTCCACTTCTTGGAAATGCATAAGAATAATGCCATCATATTATTATTGTTGTCACAAATAAATAATGGCATTATTATTTTTGCATGGGCCATGCACATCTCTCCACCACCTTTCTACTCCATTGGATTTTCTTTGATTTAATGGAGCCTAGCTTGGGAGGCCATCTACCACCATTACACCATCCTCATATTATCATCCATACCATCTTATTTTATTATTATTTCTCCATGCATGTACCATATGAGACCTATCCCTTAATTCTTTTCTTTTTCTTTGCTTGGAATTCTTTTGCACCTCCACCTCATGTTAATTCAAGCATTACCATGTTCCACTTGAGTTGGTCTTCCCCACATTATTTTCTTTTATTTTTATTTATCTACATGTATGATCACATGAGAACTTTTCCACCTACTCACTTCCTTCTTCTTTGTTTCTTGTTTCTCTTCCATTAGCTCAAGCAAGATCAAGCCACATGTGCCTTCTTGGTTGGGCTTCATAAGCAAGATAAATATCTAAATATCTAATTAAAACCTAGCCTAGCTATCTTCTCTCTCTCTAAATTATCCTAACCTTAATTCTCCTAAACCCTAGCTACCCCTTACCTCTCTCTCTCACACCCCTCTCTCTCTAGCTTGACCACCTGGCCACTCTCTCCACCTGACCCACCACCCCAGCCACTCCTCTCTCTAACCTAGCTAAGCCTAACCCTAACCCTAGCCATGCCCTAACTAACCCGAGCTCAACCGAGCCCCTTCCCTCTTTCTCTCTCTGCAGAGCGGGCCTAGCTGCACCACCATCACCAAGCCCCACATGCAGCCGCCCTACGTCGCCCAGGACCAGCCCCAGCCAGCGCAGCCATGTGCTCGAAGTGGAGGAGGAAGAAAAGGTGGAACCGAGCCCACCTTTATCTTGCCGTGCCCCAGCTGCCTCCTTCCCCTCTCCCTCCTTTTTCCCCTCTCGCACGCCTCCTCTGGCCTCTCTAGATCCACCCTGAGACGCCCCCTTCTTCCCCTCCTTCCTCTCCGGCCACCAGCAGCCGACGCCGGTCGCCGCCAGCAACCACCCCGCCCCGACGAACCGGCCGAGCCACGCGACCGTGAAGTGGCTGAGGAGATCCAGGACAACCCCCTGCACCACCCCGACCATGCCTAAGCGAAGGAGAAGCTCCCCAGCATCCCCGCGCCTCGCCGCCCTGTAGGAAACCCTAGCCGACGGGACGCCAGCGACCTCGCCGTTCCGCTGCTCCTCTCGCCGATCCAAGCCCACCAGCGAGCTCGCGGTGAGCATCTTCTTCTCCCTGACAACCTCTGTCTTGCCGTACGACTCTGGCCTCGCCGTGCGTTTGGTCGAGCGCTCTCCGCGCGCCAGAGCTCGCCAGCATCTGCTACTTTCCCGCGCCACGCAGCCCCTCATATAGTCCCCCGCCACCCTCCTGTCAGCTACCCGAGCCAGCCGCACTGGCTAGACCCCTCCGCGCGCACTCCTACGTCCCCGGATCGAACCCCCCGCCCCACGCCGCGCACCAGATTGCGTCAGACGCGAGAGGAAGAGAAACAGTATCGGGCCCGTGGTCGTTTTGCAAAAAGCCCCTTCCCTTTTTAATTACTGCAACCCGCGCTCCAAACGGCCCCACCTGTCCATCGCCCTAGACTTCTTGCAGAAAACACCCCCAGCTTTCCTGGCCGTAACCCGCGGTCCAGCTGGTGCCCCACCAGTCAGCCACTGGGGCTCTCCCCACTGGCACGTGGCCCCTTCCACGCTGGCCCGCCTGTCAGCCGCTGTGGGTGAGCCAGTCCCGCGTGCAAAACGCGATTCCTCGCACACGTGGCCCCAGTCCGCGTAGGCCCACCAGTCAGCGTCTGGGGTTGATATCGCCTGGGTATAAAAAGTTTATGCCTGAGTCTGTTTTTATTCAAATCTTTTCCAAATTAATTTAAATTCAAATTCTTTTCAGATTCAAATAATTTTTAAAATACAAATCCAAATAAAACAAATAATATATGTCTTGGAATCAGAAAAATGTGAGGAATTCAAATATGCCCTTCAAAATATATTTTGAACACTTTAATTTTCGAGATGATTAAAATTACAATAAAAATGCCCTTTTCCTTATTTAATTAATAACTTTTGTTTTATAACTCCAAATTTGACAAATGATATGTCTAAATCGATCAGCGCGACGAGCCCGTTCTATTTATGCAATCCTTGTTCTGAATTGAAGCATGCATCATGTCAACTTTTAAATTCTGAACTGTTTATGACAATAAAACTTGGGCAAATAAATAATAAAGTGCTTTATTTATAGTATTTACACCTCACCTTTGCCATGCTACTTAAATGCCATGCAAATTGTGCATCATTCATCATGGCATGCTTGGTTGCTTGTTGCATTTCAATTTATATGCTTGCGCACTTTATTTATGTTGGCCCTTTTTGTTTGGTTCTTCTTCGAATAGACGCCCAGCAGGAGAATTACCAGGAATCACAGGAGTATTACCCAGATCCATCTCTCGCTTCAACTGAACTGTCAAGAAAGCACTACGACATGCTTGCATACATACAGTACCTATTGCCTCTATCTTATTCTTGCATCATTGAGTCGCGATTGCATTAAATTGAATCCCAAGTACTGCATAGCCTTTACTTTTAAACCACATTAAGCCTGTTCCGGTCCCATGAGCCATTACTACAGGAGTTGTTTGAGCCATGCGAGTCGTAGAAAAGCATGAGTAGGGTATGTGAGTGTCTGATGGATCATGAGGTACCTAAACAACATAACCTGAGTAGTAATGGGATAACTAATGAAAGAGGCACCGGTGAGCAATATCTGCTATTTGGTTTTTCCTGCTCACTTGTGTCCCGTAGGACCCCGAGTACTTGATTCCTGTTCCTTGACTATTCGCACTATCCACATCCGGGAGGCCTATGGACCCCCCTAAGCTAGAGCTTGATTCATTCTTATTTCTTGGGGCCACAATTAGTTTGGGGCTTTACTACTATTCTGTACTTATGCCATGTTACTGCTTTATTTAAGATTGTGCGAGGAGCACCTGTACTGTTTTGGATCGTGACACGTTTTTGCTGTATCGACAAGCCCAGTCACATTTTCGGGTTCCCAGTCGTTTACCGCCGTCCACACAAACCTTGGGTCCGTCTCGGAGCCGGCCAACTTCGTTGCGGGTAGCTTAATGGGGTGGCCCCCTGAAATATTTCTGAATCCTGTGATTGCTTTGTCGTGAATGCCTCGTTGGGTTTTGATTTGGTTTTTCCGAGGTTGATCGAGTGTGTGTTGCTATTCGTGCACCCCTGCAGGGTAAATCTTTCTGAAAGCCGTGTCCGCGGTTATGGACGACTTGGAGCACAGTTTCTCGATCATAGACAAGTATAACTAAAGTACCGCTTTTAATTTGACTAAGTACTTGACTAGTAAATAGCGCAATACTCATGGAATGGTTAATAAAACTGCCAACGGATGATGGGGGTTGTTCGTCCGCTTCCTCGTTGGTAAGCGAGGAGGAGGATGGATCTGTTAATTATACTGTTATAACTGTTGATCTTAATTCACGGACTTCCGTCTATCATTGGTTAGGCGGAAGGTTAGCGAGTCTCTATAGAATTGTTAGGTATTATCTTCTGCTGCAATTGCGCACCCCAGGTTGTGTCCCCTTTAGTGGCATAAAGACTTGCTGAGTACCCCTAGGGTCTCACACGATAAATTGTTTGATTCAGATGAATAGGTGTACCCGCAAGATGGATACTGGGTGGAAGAGACAGATGATGTTGGCAACGATCATTCGGTGTAGAGATTCCGGGAACGGGGATCCGTGTGATCTGTGGGCGGGATGTGTTTATTTATGGGGCATCTTATGCCAATTTGCTTCTTATCCGTACTCGGATCTTGTTTTTCGCTTCCGCCTGATACTCTGATGAGTGATGTATGAGGAGCTATCCTAAATTATTATATCTATCTAGGATATTTGGATCTTGCCGTATGGCGTTGCACTATTTCTATTTCTTTTAGATGGAATGGCTCTGATGTACTGTTGTATGTGTCTTGCATACATACTCACTTGTGTATGTAGTTGATCCCTTCGCCTGCCGATTACGCCGCTCGTTCTTGTCCCGTTGTTTGAAAGTGGTTAGGACGGCCGAAAGGTCTACCGTGAGTGGCCCTGGGCCCCACCGTACTATTTTAACCACTTTCGTTCATCCAGGCATTAACTAAGAGCGTAATTCACCGAGGTATTTACAGACATTCACGCCGGCGACTGCGGCCATCACGCTAGTGCCAAGTCGCTAGTCGCCAAGGCCATGCGGCACGGTTTCTACTGGCTCACCGCACATGCCGACGCCACCAACATCGTCCAACGATGCGTCGGGTGCCAGAAGTACGCCAACCAGACGCACCTCCCTGGTTCGACACTCAAGACAATCCCCATCACGTGGCCATTCGCCGTATGGGGCATGGACATGGTAGGCCCGTTCAAGAAGGCCCCGTCTGGTTTCACTCACCTCCTGGTCGCAGTCGACAAGTTCACCAAGTGGGTCGAGGCCAAGCCGATAAAAAAGTCTGACGGCAAGACGGCCACCAAGTTCCTACGCAAACTCATCTACCGGTACGGCTACCCGCATAGCATTATAACAGACAACGGAACCAACTTTGCCAAGGGGGCCATGGCAGAATTCTGTGAAGAACATGGCATCCGACTCGACCTCGCATCAGTCGCTCACCTAGAATCGAATGGCGAAGCAGAGCGCGCCAACCAGAGCGTCCTCCACGGGCTCAAGCCGCGACTCCAGGTGCCCCTCGAGCGCACCCCAGGATGTTGGGTCGACGAGCTCCCCTCTGTGATATGGGGGATTCACACCTCCGTCAACCGATCAACCGGGTTCACGCCCTTCTTCCTGGTGTATGGCGGCGAGGCTGTAATGCCAACCGACCTGGAGCATGACTCACCTCGATTCGCCAACTACGTCTAGGCGGCCAACGAGGTCGCCCGCCAAGATAATATCGGTCAACTCGACGAGGCACGCGACCTGGCTCGCTCCCGCACCACCATATACCAGCAAGGACTACGCCGGTATCACAGCCGCCGAGTGCGAACTCGCACCTTCCAGGAAGGCGACCTGGTCCTGCGACTGGCCCAAGACAAGAAGGGCATGCACAAGCTGTCCCCCCCATGGGAGGGGCCATTCGCCATAGGCCGAGTCCTTGGCAACGATGCCTACTACCTCATCGACATACGGGGTGATGGCCAATTGGAGGTCGGGAGGCCATGGAATGTAAACCTCCTCAGAAAGTTCTATACTTAGAACCTCACACTGTACTCCATCGGAATATATAATGAAATTCATTCGGATCACACAAATTGTGTCCACTCGCCATATTCTTGTGCCACTTGCACTCGTACATACTAGCAATACGCTACTTACGGAAGTCAACCTCTGGTCGAGCGACCGGCACGACTAAGTAGTGCGGCACAAGGGCACCGGAAATATTCGGGCCTTGGGTCGTCCACGAAAAACGCCAATCCGGAGCCGCCATTGGAGTCGCCTAGCCCGACTGGACCGCCGGGCCAAGATATCCGGTACACACTTCTCACAGCGATATGTCCCTCCCACCCTCGTGCAAAGCGACTTGAACGATTAAGTACCACGCACGGGGACTCCACAAAACGGGAACCCCCACGCGGCTCGGGAACACACCAAGTAAGAGAGCTGCCTAGGGCTCGCCAAGCGACTGGCTCTCCGGGCCAGGGGAGGAGACGCGTTACAAACAACGCACTCACAACCTGCAAACAGGAGCATGACCAATACGGTCGGGAACCACGCTCGGGGACTCGCCTATAAGTCGGTCCTACTCGTGCTCGCGGACTCGCCACTCAGAAGACGCGAGGGACAAAAACAATGCGTAAACAAAATAAATACCCGAAAGTATACAATCGAGTTATACCCCATTAAAGGGCGGATGCACTCGGGGACTCACTCAACCAAAAC
Organism: Avena eriantha; assembly: GCA_910589775.1. Taxonomy (NCBI): domain Eukaryota; kingdom Viridiplantae; phylum Streptophyta; class Magnoliopsida; order Poales; family Poaceae; genus Avena; species Avena eriantha. Next base: position 535,445,277 of record OU342745.1, on the reverse strand, counting down.
AATGCATAAATAAAACATAACACACGTTCCTAATCACAGTGCGAGTCGATCGACTCCCCGTGGCATACATTGCAAAAATATCTTACAGCATTCGCCACTTGGCGTACATTATAACTTGGACAATTACATTGTTTACTCCACAGGCCCTGACGAGGAAGCAGCGCCACCCCCCTTGACGTGCACAAAAGGCTGCCACAGGTTCGTCGGGTACGTTGTCAGCGACTTCGACAATGACGACGTAAGGGGTGGCCTTCGCGGTCAGCTTCAGCACCTCTGACATCTCCACCATGCCGGTCGCCGACGGATAGCCACTCGTCACATCATCAAGGTCGAAGTCGTCGGGGAAATGGGCGAGACCCAAGCTCAACGTTGTGGCGGCCCCGCGCCTGAACGCTGAGTGCGTCATCCACTTCACAACGGCAGGTACCTCTTCCAGATAGCGCCATACCTCTGTAAGCCCCCAGGGATAACTTCGGTGGGAGACATGCCCTGAAGAGCCGCTTGGACGCACAACGCCGAGGCTGTGGCCGCATTCACCACGGCAGTCACGCACTACGAGGCGTTGTAAGTCTGCACCACCGGGTCGCTTTGGCCTGCCATAGCTGCTAAGTCAGGCGTCAGTGAAACTATGAAACCCCCAAAGCAGGGACTCGACAAAAGGGTCAAGTGAAAACAGAAACTCACAAAGGAGTTTGCGGCAGTTCTCCTTGATGTGCTTCTCCAAGGCAGTTTGCTCGTTGTGCAGCCCCACAATGATGGAATCCGTGGCTTTGCGTTCTTCCTCAGCCGCGGCGACGGCAGCCTTCGCTCGCTCCTCCGAACAAATAGCGGCCGCTTTCGCCTCCTCCTAATCCTTGACCAGGGAGGCTATTCGTCCACTCGCCGTGTCCAGCTCAGTGACCGGAACATACCCCTCACAGTCCTTGGAGATCTCAGCAGGAAAACCATTTGCAAAGAGAAGACATCAGAATGCTATACACAACCAGTTCACACTCGAAAGAGGAGAACAAAGACAAACAGACACTCACCAATAGTTTCCTGAAGCCGCCGGTTCACCTCCTGCGCTTCGCGCAAGTCACGCTCCAAGCGCTCTCGTGCGGCCAGCCGATCGGTCGACTCCCTTTGTAATCCCTGCAAACAAAGAACTGACCTAAGCACTTGACAAAACAGAACGCAGTTTCCAGCCGCTGAGATTCAGCGACCAGGAACTCGGGGACTGGAGAAGGAGAGAAAAGAAAATCAATTCCTAGCCGCTGAAATTCAGCGACTAGGAATTCGGGGACTGGAAAGGAGCAAGAGTTCAATTCCCAGACGCTGACATTCAGCGACCAGGAACTCGGGGACTGGACATACCTGAATAGCAGCGCCGAGCATCTTGTGAAGTTCCCCGGTTTCAGTCGACGGGATCATGAAGGAAGTGCGCCCGAGGCGGGACCCAATGTCCACATCCACGATTTCGGGACTCTGCGGAGACTGCGTGTACGCCACACCTAGAAACCCCCTCGCCATAAAACGTGGAAACGTCGCCGACGCCCTGGCGGGGGCGCTGGTTGCCGAGACCGGCGCTTCCGGCACAGATGCAGCCAAGGCTGGCTCCAATCGCTTCGCCATCACCTCTTCGGCGACTAGCGCAGTAGCTGACTCCGCGGCGCTTCCCTTGGTCGCAGCGTCGTCGGTGCCCCCTTCTGCTTCTTCGCGACCTCGGCGGTCGCCACATCTTCGGCGGCCTTTCTCTTCTTGGGTAGGTCGCCCTCTCCCATGTCGATAGCCGGTGGAATCTTAGCCACTGAAGGACGCCCAATCTTCTTAGCCCCCGACCTGCACGAGCCCCCTCAGCCAACACAACGACAATACGAAAGGAGCAAGGAGAATTGGGACGAGGGAGCGCTACTTACTTGGCGACTGGAAGGACGCGAAGCCCGGTGCTAATGTGGGCGGGCTTGTCCAACTCGGGACCCAGCTTGCGGCTGAGCCCCCTCTCGAAGACGTCTGAATCCCACAAAACCGAGGGCTTCCTTGACGATGAAGCTGCAGTCGCCGGGATCTCCGGCTCCGACGTGGCCGCCCTTGATGGCTATGGCGACTTGGACGCCATCGCCTCAGCCGCTTCTTGGCTTGGAACCCCCGAGGCCGTCGGCGCAATCGCCGCCAGGGGAACCTCTACCACCACCTCCGTGTCCTCGCCCTCCAACCCCTTTGTCGGGACTGCGTCCCTTGGGGCCTTGTTCGAGACTTCGGGAGAACCTTCATCGTCGGAATCGTCATCCGACTCGAACACCACCGCCGACCTGGCCGGCGACGCGGGCCTTTTCGCTGGCGACATGGGTCGGCGTGCGGGCTACGACGGCGTAGCGGTGTGCCGGGACGTTTGCTCCTGTGCGACCTCGTCGCCTTCTTTGAGCTCGTCCAGGCTACGTCTCGCTTCGACTTCTCGTTGTATCTGCATCCGGGTCTTGCGAACCACATGCACTAGGGGAGGGACCTCTTCCTCCTCCCCGTCGCTGTCGGAAGGGTCCCCCTTGGAGTCTTCCTCCAGTTCCTGGGGAACCTCTTCATCGAGCAGAGGGAGCCAGCCCTCCAACACCTGAAAAAGCTGAGAACCACCACGAGTCAGAAAACACCAAGCGAGAAGACTGAAATTGAGATGCGGGCGTAGCAATTGGAAAGAGAACTTACTGTGGGGGCTTCATTCTTCACAGGAGTGTATGGGGCGACCCCGACCGCCACGCCGGTGAACTCTGCGTCGGTGATCTAATTCAGGGCGGCCTTGTAGTCCTCGGCCTCCCATGACTCCTTGCTGGTACGAGATGGGTCATGCTTCCCACTGTATTCGTACATCCAGTGCGGTCGAGCCACCAGCGGAACCAGGCGCCGCCCGAGCTAGCAATTGTAGAGGTTGATCAGAATCAACCCCTGGTCCTTCAACTTCTGGATCTGATCCATCATTTCCGTGACGGCCATCCTCTGATCTTCGGGAAGCTTCTTCGGTGCCAACCAACGGGGCTCACTCCTCACGGCGACGAACTCGGGAAGAGACACCTCGCCGGAGGGAGTGGCTTCCTTGACGTAGAACCAGCTCTTCTTCCACTCACTGGCGGCCTTCTTCGTAGGAGGAGCTTGACGAAGTTGGCCTTCGGCTTCAGTTGAAATGTGACTCTTCCTGCGGCCAGCATCAAGCCGCTGGACTCCTCGCGCTCGATGCGGCCGTGGAAGAGCTCCAGCCATAGCGGGAAATACGGCCTGCAGCCAAGGTAACATTCACAGAGGGCGACGAAGATCGCCAGCTTCTCGATGCTGTGTGGACCAAGATCCGATGGCTTGATCGCGTAATACGCGCAGAAGCGGCAGAAGAAGAATGAGGTGGGGAAACCCAAACCCCTCTCAAGATGACTGGGGAAGCAGATGAACTCGCCGGGTCGCGGCTTCGGCTTGATCTCGGAGGAGGGGGAACCCGCCAATTCCCCTTGCGGAGCACTCCGGCGTCCTCGAAAGATCTAAGTTGGGCCGTGGTACACTTGGATTTCCCCCATGAGCCCTTGGGAGGCGCCATCGGGTGAGATCTGGAATCGCGCGATGCGGGAAGAGCAAGTCAGGAGGACGCAGGTAGGAAGAACAAGCAAGGAAGAATGTAGAATGCGAAGAAGGACCGCGGAGCTGAGCCATCACTCCCCTTATATGGGAAACGCCACCCGCCAAAATCGGGATAGCCGTTACTCACGGTAATTGCACCGTAGTTACCGTTGGAAATTCCAACGGATAGTTTGACCAGGTTTGACGGTCCAACTCCTTTAAGTTCACCCGCCACCCGCCAGTCTTTCCACTCGCTGGGATGACGACTAGGCAGCGGTGACATTCATTGAAGCGACGAGTGGAAACATGGGGAAATTCTCCTCGGTTCTAATGGAGTCCATCGCCGACTCGACTGGATGCCCAAATTGGGCTCGCCTACTCCGAACGCCAAAAGGACGCCTGCGCCTGCATCAACAATGGCCTCGGGGACTACTGATGGGGATATGCCGAAGGGGGTATGCCCAACAGGACGTTCCGATTGGGCCGAAAGGCCTGCGAGTGCATCTGAAAGACGATGACTGGACTACGAAGAAAGGAAAGGCCCAGCGACTGGCGTCTAGAAGCCCAGAAGCGTAGCAGAGGCCCAATCGGACTAGGTCAAAGGTCTCCGGATCCTTATCTTGTTCGGTGACTGCTTGTAAACCCTAGCGAGGTGCTTCATGTATAAACCTCCCTAGGGTATCCTAGAACCTTACGTTCCATCATACACCCCCTCAAGCGACTCGCTGCCTAGCCGCCGAGCTTGCCACCCCTGTAACTCACTCTCTCATAATCTAATCTAGCAGGAGTAGGCCTTTACCCTCCGGGGGGCGAACCTGGGTAAACCCATGTGCATCCGCCCCCATCTCGCACCACAGATGGCCGCCAACTCTTCCTCACGAAACTATTTAAGTTGCCACACTCCACGAAGAAGCAACTTATTTCAGATGCTGCATAATGACGTGGCAACATAAACAACAATGTTCTCACCGATAATGCCCAGATGAGGAGGAAATGGGTACCACTTTCTAGCCTAATCGTAAGCCCGTCTATCTCACCACCTCTCTGCTCTGCATGCCCTACATCTGGCGAAGCTCCCGGATCTCCAGTAACCGGGTGTACGTGCTTCCATTTTATAAATTGTGGTTGTGCCATTTGCATGCGGCCAAATCCACATAGATTACATTTAAACAAACCATCAATGTCAAAATACACTAGTAGAAAAGGGGTCTTTGGTCCACGGTCACATTCCCAATCCGGGACAAAGATCTAAATCGAGGCAGAAATTGATCTAAATCACAAATTCTTCCACAAATTAATCGAGACAGAGATCTAAATCGAGGCATTTCATTAATTCAACCACAAATTCTTCTAAACAAAGGTGTGATTTCACATCCTACATTAATTCAACCACTGGTCAACAATTTCACTTTTGCTACCGCTGTCCTCCGAGCCGCCGGCTTCCTCGTCTTCGTCTGACAGAACCTCCACGATTTCTGCATTCTACGCGAGATGGATCACCTCTTCGCGGCGAGCGGCGACGATGACGGTGAACTTGGTCCGTCTAGGGATGGACTAGAACCTCTCCCGCCCTTCTCGGTTACGGAGATCCCGGTGCACCACGCGCCCGTAAACGATGCGGCTGCCAATCTTGGCCTTCTGATCCTTCTTGAACAGTGCCGGATAGTACGGGCTGGCTGCCGCGTACGGGGGCAGCGCCCTCTTCCACGCGGGCATCTGGCGGCGGCGCGCCGCGATTTTGCTCTCCATCACGGCTTCACCAGGGACGAGGAGCGGAGCCACTGGCACCCCTGCATAGCTGATGCGCCATCCGTGGGGCACCGTCGTGGCCGGCGGCGCGAGGATGTCAAATTGCACGAACATCACCGCCTTGTAGAAGTTCAGCGAGGGCATCTCCATCGCGGCGCGGTGGAGATTGGAGAGGGAGCGAGGGGGTGGATGACGAAGCGACGACGTGGTGGATATTGGAGAGGGTGAGGGGATGCTCGACAAAGCGACGTGCTATGGCGCCTCCTATTTGTACACGAGGACGATGAAGCGACAGGCGGAATATCCAAGGGGCATTGGTCAGACAAAAGGAAGTAATGCAGGGTTAAGACAGATTAACGGGCGACCATGTTTTTTACTCCCAGGACTCTAGGGCCAATAGTTCAGACCGCTAGGTCAACAAGTACAACTATTACAACTCAAAAAAGGCACGGAGCTTAAGCTAAATAGAACTAGTTATCACACATCTCCTTGATATTCCTAATCTTAGCCCTATGCGCATCTTCCTGTGAGAGAAAGGATCGAATCGTCTGCTCCTTCCTTTTAGCATCTTCCTTGCACATCTTCAATTGTTTCTCTGCATCTTTCCTCATGCACTTGTCAATACTCATAGTTGTGAATTGCAGGACTTTGGCCTGGTGAAGATCCTTCCTTGCTTGAGTCAGTTCTTGCTCTGCTTTAGCCTTCAGGGCCAACTCCGTGTCCCTCTCCTTCTCAACTTTGCTAACCTTGTGTTCCACCCCCATGAGATCTCGCTTATGCTTGGTCGTGTCAACTGGTTCCCATAGCTTCATCTCAACACTGTCAAGAAGTGAGCTGAATGCGGAATCTTTCAACTCAACAGTCATTTCCCATAGTTTGTCTAGCGTTTTATGCATCGATTTGGGCCACTCTAGATCTACCCATTTGAGGACACCGCAACTTCCGCCTCACATCATTGCATGATGTCCTTGACACCGTAGAAACCTCCTGCCTGCATTTTGTCCTTCGAACGCAACAAATTTAGCGGGCACATATCCATGCTTACATATCAGAGTACTGTCTTCATCTGCTAAACCGTGATAGTCGGCATCATACATCGTCTGGTTGGCCTAACACATCATACGCTCATGAGTAAATGGAGTAGATCTAGCTCAAAAAATAGATAACTAGCCACGGATGATAGAGATAGAGATGAGACGACTCACATCAAAATCACCGTCCCTGTCGTCACGACGCGGTTCCTCGCCGTCTCCCCTTGAACCCATGGCGAGAGGGGAGGGGGGTGGCTGCCGGAGAGGGGATTGGGATGGAGGCGCTATCGGCTTGCGGCTACAGCAGGATGGGAGTGAAGTGGGGAATGTGGCTTCGAGGGGAAGGAAGAGATGTACGGGGAGGAAGAGAAGTAATGGGGACGTGACATTGGGATATGGCCTTCTCAACTCGTGAGTCGTGACACTCGCAACAGGGGAGCCCCCGGTGTTATCAGTTTGTCTAGAGCAAGCGTGGCCAATCATGCCGCAGAACAGACTACTCGCGGATCGATCTCACGAAAACCATCCCAAACGTCCAAGCGCCCCGATCGAACGGTATGTAACAATCGTCAAGCAGAACAACTGTGTTAGGGCGTGCCTTCTAGAAGACTCGGTCTAACGCTAAGGTTAGGGCTCTCCTAAGGTTAATTAGTATCCATATGCGGTTTATGAAAAGAACATGCATCCAATGACACTGGTGAATCTGTGAAAAGAACACACATGCAATGACACTGGTGGATCCATGCGTGGTCTGTGGGAAGAACACACATGCAATAACACTAGTGATATGTGGTCTGTGAGAAGAACACACATGCAATGACTCTATCTGTGGTTCATGAAAAGAGCAGACATGCAATGACACTGGTGGATCCATGTGTAGTTCATGGGAAGAACACACATGCAATGACACTAGTGATATGTGTGGCCTGTAAGAAGAACACACATCCAATGACTCTAGCTGTGGTTCATGATAAGAGCAGACATGCGATGACACTGGTGGATCCACGTGTGGTTCATGGGAAGAACAGACATGCAATTACACTGGGTGTGGTTCATGATATGATCTGTGGGAAGAACACACATGCAATGACTCTGGTGATATGTGGTTTGTGAAAAGAACAGACATGCAATGACTCTAGCTGAGGTTGATGAGAAGACCAGACATGTAATGACACTAGTGGATCCTTGTGTGGTTAATGAGATGAACACACATGCAATGACACTCGGTGTGGTTCATGATAGGGTTTGTGAGAAGAACACACATGCAATGACTCTAGCTGTGGTGTTGGGGATATACTTTCCGGGTATCCTCATAGTTCTTCACTGACCAGGGTGGCCCACTTCGGGTTAGAGCTTTGCTTCACGGGCGGCCCAGTCGGGAGAGAAGACGGAGTCCAATCCGGCTACGGGAAGGCCCAGAAGACTTACCGACTTAGGCCCATAATGTTACTTGTAGTTCAAGATGTACTCTGTAACCAACTCTTAGTCATAGCCGGATTGATCTCTCCTGTAAACCCTAGGCCGGATATCTAATTAAGCCGTCCTAGGGAGAGCCTTTAGGGCACACCCAATACTTTAGACCCTCAACTCGCACAGGCGATACCATTGTAACCCATATTCCGGCTCTGTCGTATTACTGGATTGCTAGCAGGAGTAGGATCCGTCCAAAGCCGGCGAATTCGAACCTGGGTAAACTTGTGTGCTCATCGTCCCAGAACACCGTACGTCTCACCCCTCCCCTCTCTTCCGCATGCCTCGAGGACCCCCTCATGGCGTACTTTTCATCAATTAGACGATAGTTGGCGCCCACCGTGGGGCAAGTGAGCTTCGGATCTGCGTTCCGAGCGGAATCTGCAAGAATCGGAATCGGCGAGACCATCGCCGTCGGTCGCATCCTCTACGCCAGCGACGTCCCTCTCATCGTTCTCGACGAGACTTGGATTCCGGCTAGGGAAGCCATGACTGCCTATACAATCATGTCTTTTGGCGAGATCGATGTTTACATCGGTTTCGCTGAAACTGCCCAACCCACCACATCAGTGATGATAGAGGCAGAAGAATCTTCTGGGTCCCCTTTGTCCGCGGAGGCGGCAGAGTTCCGGATCTCAGAAAACCCTAATCCCACCCAGCCCGCACCAGTTGCGGAGATAGTGGAGAAATCCGAGCCTGAAGAAGCCCTCACGGTCCAAGTCGAATCTGGAGTGGATCTCCCTAGAGAAGCTGGATCCTAGATCGACCCACCCATGGAAGTCGAAATCCAGGAGGAGCATATCAACGACACTGATTCCGGCTCTGACGATGCCAGGACAGACAAGCCTTTCCTCAGGTACACACTAAGACGTATGATACTCTAAGGCGCTAGCGCAGATGCAATCCTCGAAACCATTAAAAGTTTCGATATGGTTGATCGCGAAAGCCGCATGTACCTCAGGAAGCACGCATCACACTTCGTCGGATATGTTGGATCCAGATCCGGCTCTGTCGATGCTGGAGAAAACACCGATTCGGTGCTGGAGGCAATTGGAACAAACGCCGACGTTCCCGCATCCTCGGATGAATCTATGACATCGGCAGATTTCCGAAAGTTCTCCGCGGTATATGAAGAGGAGTACAACTCCAAAGCTGCAGAAGAAGGAGAAGCCATGGATGAAGGATCCGGGGAACACTCTCCCAAAGCGCAGGATGACATGGACGTCGGAGATAATCCCGAGGTCCAGATGTCCGAAAGTACCGATCAGAGCTTGACTCCGGGAACAGACCCAAAGCCGTCTTTGCTACCGGCGCTACCAAGAAGGCAAAGAAGAAGAACAAGACCCCGACAAAAGACCCTTTGACAGAGGAGGTGATTGCCGAGGAATACGAGGAAGACTCGGATGGAGCACTTATCCCAGACGAGCCGAAGAAAGAAGCATCGGTGGATGGACACGTGATCACTGAAGGTGCGCGTAAACTCATCGATGCCGCCTTAACCACACCTATCCCTACAGCTGCAGAACTTACTGCAGATGAGCTGGATGAAAGGGCCCAGTCCCTATAACCGCGTCGTCAACAACTCCTTGATGAAGCCAAAAACATCGAGGTGGAGAAGAAGCGCATGTCAACCAAGGAGTACATGTCCCGTCTACATCAGAAGACACGGAAGCGTCACATAGATGACAACCAATTCCCACATGTCCGTGCCGTCCTTTTCGGAGATGAGATGGGGAAGCCACGGAAGGATAGCAATGGAGATTGGGTATACCCAACACCAGTGCAAAATACCGTGGCAGCTCGTAAAATTCTATCAGCTAATCCAGGGCCAGAGGAGATACGCTTGGGTATCAAGCTACTCAACAAGGGACTGGAGCAGCAGAAGGTCGCCTTGTCCGGAAGTCAAAAACTGGTCTCGAATTCTAACCAATGTCGCATAGATCCGGCACGGGCTGACGTAAGATCCCATTATGTTCGGGCAGAGTACCATCACGCCGAACGCAGGGAAGACAATTATTCAAGAACCGGATCGTCGGGACAGCATCGCAGAGCTACACATAACTGGAGTAATGTCGCTCCAGTAGCCGAGAAAGACGCGATCGCTGCACTGAATCCGAGGAATCCTCCCCGACGAGAATTCAACGATCGAAAGGGAGAAGATAAGGAGAAACGTCGGGAGGAGGATCTTCAGAGAATGCCACCTCCTAGACATGAGAGCTGTCCGGCTGAGCCTCACCATGGTGGGAACGACGGACGAAGGAACGACGGAAACCACGTTGGAACAAGCCGGCAGGGGGCTCGTCATAGTCAAGAACCTCCCCGGAACCGGAATAATGACGCTCCGGACGGAGGCCGGCGATCAGCCGGAAACTATCCAGCTGCACCACCCTCTCCACCACACAGTTATCACAACGGCCCCCAAGGAGGTCAAGGAGGACGACATGGCAGAGGAGGTGGTGGCAGAAGCCGAAGTCCGGCTCCAAGGCACCGCAGCCACAGCCGACATTCGGGATGATCTCTATCCCCGAACAACGCAAGGCACAGGATCAACTCCAACATAGAGGCTCGGTGCTATGAAAACGACGACGTGTACGTGGGCCCAAAGTGCTTCGGACCACGCATCAGAGCTACAAAATTCCCAGAAGGATTTGCTATCTTAAGACATATCCAAGCCTACGACGACATTGCTTGGCCAGACACCTGGTTACAGGTTTTCTTCCAAGCTTGCTGCATTGCTAAAGGCGGAAACAGCCTGGTCGCAACCCGATATCTCCCACTTATGTTGCGGAAGACGGCACGATCATGGCTCAGTGAACTTCCGGCAAACACCATCCACAACTGGTATGACTTGTAAAGTGCGTTCTTTCGGAATTTCAAAGGCACATATCGGAGGCCCTGTACGGTTGGAGACCTACAGTGTTGCACCTAGAAAGCCGGAGAAACTTGCCGGGATTATCTCGGATGATGGATCGACACAAAAAACTCCTGCGAAGGAGTAAACGATCAAACTGTGATTGAAGCTTTCATCACAGGTCTCCCAATTGGTTTACTGCGCCATCGCTTGAAGTGTGACAAGGTTACTGATCTGGGAGAGATGATAGAAACAGCGAGCAAGTATGTAGATGCTGACGACGATGCAGAGGGATTACTCAATGCCCTGGTTGTGCCTCAGTCGGCAAAACAACCAAAGCAACAAGCTCAAAAGCGCAAAAATACCTCGGAAGAAAAACCCAACGCGGAGACAGCAGTGGTCACTACTGTTTTCGGGTCTGGAGGACGAGGAGGACGTGGCGGAGGCCGCGGGCGTGGCCGTGGGACGTCAAGGGTCCAAGGCAGAGGAGAGCAACAACCAGGCAAAACCTACACTTGGGCCGACATTGCCAATAACCCATGTGTGCATCATTTAGACGCCAATGGGGGCTCATCCCACACCAACGCTGAATGTCGTTTTAATGACGACATTAAGAGAGATGATACCGCGGGCTACAAAGCTAAGCGGAAGAAGGGAAAGAAAAATCTCGAAAAAGACAAGGAGACCAAGGAAGATTCCGACATGGAGGAAGCTGATGCTTCAAATCCCAAGTCGGAAGGGAAGAAGACTTTTCCCACCAAGAAGGACACTTACGTCACCTTCCTCGGATCTCAGCCAGCAAAGGTCAAGAAAGCAGTTCTCCACGAGCTCAATGCAATAGTTCCGGCTGTCCCTCAGTATCTGGACTGGTCGGAAGTGGCAATCACGTTTGATCGCGTTGATCATCCGCCTAAACTACACAGGCGAGGAAAATACGCCTTAATCGTCAATCCACTTATTGACGGTTATGGTTTCTCCAAGACCCTCATGGACGGTGGTAGCAGCATCAATATTCTCTATGTCGAAACGCTATGCCGGATGAAGATCTCGGAAACACAGCTGAACCATAGCTCTGTGATCTTTCACGGAGTTGTCCCAGGAAGACAAGCTAATTCCCTAGGAGAGATCACTTTGGATGTTACTTTTGGAACTCCAAAGAATTATCGGACGGAGGCACTTTCCTTCGAAGTGGTCCCGTTCAAGAACGCATACCACGCTATATTCGAACGTCCGGCTTACTGGGCTTTTATGGCTCGTCCATGTTACATTTACAATATGATGAAAATTCCAGGTCCCAATGGCGTGATCACCATCAGCGGAGACCTGAAGAAGGCGCGAGAGTGCGAAGATGGAAATTCCGCCTTTGACGAAGGCGTGCTGCACGCCCAGGAGTACCAGGAGATCAAGAAGAGCATAAATCCGTCTGAGATGCCCGCAACGAAGAAGGAGGTGACAAAGCCAAATCCAAAGTTCAAGGCATCAGAAGAGACGAAGACGACGCCGTTGAAGGATGATGACCCCTCCAAGGTGACCCAGATAGGCGTAGGCCTAAGTAGCGCATAGGAAAGCGCGCTCGTCAAGTTCCTCCAAGAAAATCAAGATATCTTCGCATGACAGCCATCTGACATGACCGGAGTACCTAGGGAACTTGTCGAGCACTCTCTAAATGTAAACCCGAACGGTAAACCCGTCAAACAGTCCTTACAACGGTTTGGCGATGAAAAGCGTAAGGCAATAGCTAAGGAACTAGCGCGGCTCGAGTTAGCCGGATTCATAGAAGAGGTCATCCATACTGATTGGTCGGCCAACCCTGTAATGGTCCCTAAAAAGGACACCACTGATTTAAGGATGTGTGTTGATTATACTGCCTTGAACAAGGCTTGTCCAAAAGATCCGTTCGCTCTGCCTAGAATGGATCAAGTTATCGATTCTACGGCAGGCTCGGAACTCCTCCATTTTCTCGACGCATATTCCGGTTATCACCAAATCCGGATGAAAGAATCTGACAAAGTCAAAACTTCATTCATAACCCCCTTCGGAACCTTCTGTTTTGTTACGATGCCCTTTGGGCTGAAGAACGCAGGAGCTACATACCAGCGCACGATGCAGCGTTGCCTCCATGATCAACTCGGGCGCAATGTACATGCATACGTGGATGATATCGCGGTCATGTCCAAAAAGAAGGAAACGCTGATTTCCGACTTGGAGGAAACGTTCGCCAATCTACGAAAATACAACATCATGCTTAACCCGAAGAAATGCTTCTTTGGAATACCAGCCGGACAATTGTTAGGTTTCATCGTGTCTCAAAGAGGCATAGAGGTGAACCACGACAAGAACAAGGCTATTCTCAATATTTCCAGGCCAACTCGCCTAAAGGACGTAAAAAGATTAACTGGTTGCATTGCTGCGGTCAGTCAATTTTTAAGCTGGCTTGGTGAAAGAGCCGCACCATTATACAAACTCCTGAAGAAGACCAAGGATTTTGTCTGGACTGACGAAGCTGAAGCTGCACTACAAGACCTGAAGAAAGTACTCTCATCTGCTCCTATCCTTGTAGCGCCGGAACCTTAGGAACCGATGTTGCTCTACATTGCTGCGACAAATAAGGTTGTCAGTATCGTTATGGTAGTGGAGAGACCAGAAGAAAATTAGGAACACCTGGTGCAGCGTCCGACGTACTTTGTCAGCGAGGTCCTGACAGAATCAAAACAGCGGTATCCGCACTATCAAAAGTTGGCTTACGGTGTTTTTCGAGCATCTCGTAAGTTACGACACTATTTTCAGGAGCATCCAATTACCGTGGTGAGCAAAGCTCCCATGATAGATATAATCAACAATAGCGATGCCACATGATGCGTCGCCAAATGGGGCATAGAGCTTGCAGCTTTCGATATTGAGTACAAACCCCGCACAGCAATCAAATCCCAGATCCTTGCTGACTTTGTCGCTGATTGGACAGAGACCAAGGAGAACATGGTCCTTCCTGAGTCGGAATATTGGACCCTCTTTTTCGATGGGTCTAAGGCTCGAGGGGGCTGGCGTGGTCCTCAAATCACCCCAAGGAGATAAACTTTTATACGTGTTGCAGATCCACTTCACAGCGACAAACAACATTGCCGAGTATGAAGCACTACTGCATGGAATCCGGATTGCTAAGGATATTGGCATCCAACGTTTGATGTGTTGGATCTTGTTGCTCAGCAAGTCTCGGATATTTGTAATGCAAATAAGCACATGGCAGCATATAAAGCTGTCGTGGATGATCTATCTAAATCGTTCGAGGGGTTTGAAGTTCACCACATCCCTCGACCAGAAAATGAGGAAGCAGATGCACTATCTCGAATAGGCTCTGTGCGGAAAGAGGTCCCGGATGGCGCATTTTTAGAGCACCTCAAAGTTCCCTTGATAAAGGGAGTAGATGGGGAATATCCGACCAAATCCGACTCACCTTTGATAGCAGTTCTGGCTGTAATCCCCAGCTGGACTCAACCCTACATCGATTATTTGGTAGATGGCAAATTACCCGAAGACGAGGTACTGAGCCGACAGATTATCTGACGAGCAAAAGCCTATACTATTGTTAAAGGTGAGCTCCATAAACGGAGTGTTTCTGGGGTTTTTCAGCGCTGTGTATCTCCGGAAGAAGGAGTGGAAATCTTAAGGGAAATCCACGAAGGCAAGTGTGGTCACCACGCTGCAGCCAAATCTTTAGTGGCAAAAGCTTTTCGACATGGATTGTTCTGGCTTAAATCTCAGGCAGATGCCGAACGATTAGTCAAGACATGCAAAGGCTACCAAAAGTACGCCAAGCAAGCTCATGTTCCGGCTGATCAGTTGCGAACAATACCTATAACATGGCCCTTTGCGGTCTGGGGGCTTGATATGGTAGGACCTTTTAAACGAGCCCCAAGTGTATTCACTCACCTCTTAGTGATGGTGGACAAATTCACAAAGCGGATCGAGGCTAAACATGTCACTAGTTGTGATGGAGCAACAACCAAAAGATTTGTCGAGGATGTTATAATCCGGTATGGTTATCCGCATAGTATTATCATGGACAATGGGAGTAACTTTTCCATGGGAGAATTGGCTGAATTCTGCGATGAGCAAAATATCCGGCTTGACATTGCGTCAGTCGCACATCCACAGGCTAACGGACAAGTCGAAAGAGCAAATGGTTTAATTCTAAAAGGCTTGAAACGAAGCCTCGAAGCACCACTATGACGTGCTGCGGGGGCTTGGGCAGAGGAATTACCCTCTGTAATTTGGAGTTTACGAACAACTCCGAACAGGTCAACAGGATACACACCTTTCTTCTTGGTCTATGGTGCAGAAGCAGTTCTTCCTACCGATTTAATTCATACTTCTCCTAGAGTGGCCGCGTATATCGAAGAGGATGCCGAGATTTCTCGACAAAATGATCTCGACTTAGTCGAAGAAGTTCGCGTCGTTGCTGAAATGAGATCTACAGCCTATCAGCAGAAGTTACGCAAGTATCATAGCCAGAGAGTCCAAACTAGATCTTTCAATAAAGGTGATTTGGTTCTCCGGCTTGTGCAACAAAGAAAGCACAAACTTTCCCCAGTATGGGAAGGGCCCTTTTTAGTTAGTCGAGTATTACACAATGGATCATACTACTTAACTGACATGAGGCCAGTCAAAGAAAGACGTGCTACTAAGAAGAGAAAGCGAGCTGGAGGCAGTACAAATCCGGATGAGTTAGACAGACCATGGAATATTGCTCAGCTACGTCCCTTTTATTCTTAGTTTATCCTTCTTTGTAATCATACATATATACAAGTTTCTGTGAGAAATAAAAGTTTTGGTTACCTCAAAGTTTTTCTGAGAAGTTTTTACCATCTTATTTCCTAAATGATCATGTCATAGTCGAAAATCCCAGAATGCTTGAAAGTACTTTATGCTCATGTTCGTTCTGGTTTAGATTTCCGATTCTAAAATTGCTACCTTCGGGTATAACTCTAAAAAATTCTAGTCTTTACTTGGGTTATTTGTCTGATTGCTGGATGCGGGTATCTTCCGAGTAGTGAATTGTTGGTACTGGAAGTCGTCTTTGTTTCCGAGTTTAAACTGGTTTAGCAATTGAGCTCCGTTGCTCGGCAAAGTTTCCGGCTAAAGGTTTAGCTGGCTCACGAAAGGGACGAGGCGAAAAGCCAAATAAACGATAAATAGAGACGGAAAATTTCAAGTGCTTATGTGAACATTTCAGGCATGCAAAAATTTCAAAAGCCAAAAGTGCTGAATAGATAAAAATCTTAGCACTAGCAAAAGTCAATAGTACTTAATATTTACAAAACACATCATGTCTTTCTAGAATAATACATAGTTTTCTGATCTATGATGCAGGAGGAGATGAAGTAGCTGTCGGCTCGCTGGTTACTCCGCCTTGATATCGTTCCGAGATGTCCGGATCCGAGGTGGTCCATTCATCGTCGGAAACTTCTTCGGTTTCTTCTGGAGGAGGCGGCGGAGTATCTACGCGGGTGAAGAAGGGGATCTCGTAGCTGGTCAGATCAGCTACATGGCACCCATATCCGGCGCAGGAATGCTTGATGGCTTGAAGGTCTTGCTCCTGGCCGTCTTCGTCTACCTTGCAGTACCCTCTGGTCACTTGCCATATCTCCATGTTTCCATGGTGGCTCATGACCATGGTGAGAGCGTTCTGCGTAGCAGTCCGCGCGTAGGACATGTTCCAGTCCCGAACAAGATGCGGCATCTCCTTGGCCTTGTCACGCACCTGAAAATCCGACATGCTTGGCATGTCCGGAATCCTGAGAGACTCGCCAATGTCTTCAATAGACTGGCGGAAGTCATGAAGAAGATCACCGACTTGGGTAAGCCGGTGGGTGCGGGGCTCGGAGGAGGAAGAGTCCATCAAGTTCAGAGGACCTATACACAAAACAAGTCAAAAAAATCAGACATTGATGAAAGTCGAAGAAATGATAAGTTAGATAGATGGAACGTACCAAGAATGACATCGTCAATCTTGGTCTTCTCCTCCCGAAGACTCTGGAGTTCATCCTGGAGCGCCTCGGAGATATCCTTCTCTCTGCCAAGCTCATTCTTGAGGTCCGAGATAATTTGATCTTGAGCAGCGATCTTGCGATCACGCTCTTCGGTGGCCATGGAGGAGGACTCCAGGACTTGAGCTATGCTCCTTTCATGATCCGCCTTGAGCTTATCCAGCTCTTCGCGGAGTCCCTTGTTCTCCACCACCAGGGTCTTGAGGTTCTTGTCCTCTTCAACCATAGCGATAGATTGTTTCACCAATGCTGTAAGTCAAAAAGAACAACAGTTCAGAAAAATTCGACATTAAAAAGGCAAAAGACAAGGTTTGAATCTCGAAATGATTTACCTTCGGCTTCATCCTTAGCTACCTTGAGCTCAGCATTTTTAAGCCGGAGAGCTTTGATCTCTCTCCGCTTATCACAGACATTGGATAATAATTCCTGGTTATAGGAACATACTTTCTGTAAGTCAGAAAGCTACTTAAGACTCGGGCTAATATTTTTTGCTAAATATCAGCACGAGCCTTGGGGTCTACACTAGTTCATTCTTTGGCATCCTAATGAAGCACAAACTCGGATTCTATATCCTACCTCATGCTTGGGGCTAGAGGATATGATATAACATAATGTAAAAGCAAGAGTTGGAATTCCGACTTACATATTGCTCGCGGGTGAGTTTGTCTAAACCCGCGTTCACTTTAGCTGCCACCTTCTCGACGAGGGTAAGAGGGATTACTAGGGTTGTTGGAAGCTCGCCAGTCCTAATCCTCTTGTCGTGAAGGCGGACTTGAGCGAGAAGGTCAGAGAACTTGACGTCCTCTGCTTCTTGCGCTTCCTCCTTGGGGGATAGATGGCTTTTGTCCAGGCCTTGCCTGGCTAGCCGCTGGATTTCCTCTGCAGATTTTCGGGATAGGCAAAACTTGGCAAGTCCCGGATTGCTGAGGAGGTTTTCGGTGAAGACTTCAGCCGAGGGATCATTACCCGAAGAGGGTTCACCCTTATCTTCAGCTGACGCACCCACGGTGATGTCAGTCTATGACCCAAGGATCGCGGGCTCCGTTGGAGGAGCCGGATCTTCTGCGACCATCAGAGAAGGAATGATCGCCGGAGTTGCAGAAGGTTGAGGGGCAGGAGTTGGAGGAGCCGCGGCAGGAGAAGCTATGGTGAGCTTCGTTTGTCGCAGGGACTTCGCAGGAATCCCTTTCCCCTTACCCTTGATAAGAGGCTTTGCTCTGAGAATGTAGTAAAGTCGGAAACATTACATCTCAGAAAGAAATTCGAGAAAGGTACAACAGGCACTTCCTTTGTGCCAACAGCCACTGTTGGAGCTTTGCGCTTCTTGAGCGCAAGGTCCGGCATTGGGACCACTTCAGTCTCCTGAGAAAACTCAAGAGGATATCCTTCGAGTGGAGCAAGCTCCGACTCGGGGAGGTCAGCAAGCTGAAAACAAGAAAACATATCAACATTGCAGTATATAACTTAGAGATTGAAATACATAAAAGGTGTATTGATGGAAGCTTACCGGCACCACGGGGTTTTCTGCTATGTACATATCCAGAGAAATCTCCGGAATCCTCCTCTCGATCCGCTCCTTGATCAGCCACTTGATCTGGCTAATGTAGCCTTTAGTGGTGCAGGATTTGGGGCTGATGCGGAGGGAGTCTTTTTTGGAAGACGTGATGGAATGCATCAGTCTATCCCCGTGGTACTGAAGTGGCTGGATCCGATGTGAGACCCAACACTGGACCAAGTCGAATCCCTTCAGACCCATGTGCTTGATCAGATATTCGATCCGCCTCTTAGCGAGGATCAGATCGTCGGTGAGAGCCGGAGCAGCCTCGTCCCAGGAAGGCTGGGCCATGGCAGCTCCGTCGACAAAAGCCGGCAAAGCAGTAGCTTTGCCGGGAGCCGGAATATCCCTATGATAGAAGAAAGTGGCTGGCCATTGTTTGACCGAGTCACTGGCAGAAATTTTGGGATATGACCGGTCTCGTCTAACAGAAAAGCTAATGGTGCCGGTGATGTAAGGAACACCGGGAGTGATGGAATTTCTCCGGACATGAAAATAGTATCGGAAGAGAAGCAAACTCGGTCTAATGCCGAGAAAGCCCTCACAAAGCGCAGCATATGCGCTCATTTCTAGAAGAGAATTGGGAGGAAGATTGTGGAGTTGAACTCCATAGTGAACTATCACCTCGGAGAAGAACTCCAAGGGAGGAAAAGACAGACCTCGGTCGAGATGGGTGCCGAAGTGGACACGCTCGCCCTCGCGCGGGTTGGGGACGGTTTCGCCGGAGCCGCTTCGCCAGTCCCCGGCGGCGAGAAGCCCCTCCTTGTCCATGTTCTTGAGGCCGTGCTCGTCAAGGGCATAGGGGATCCAGATTCCCCGGAAGCTGTCCTTCTCCGCAGCTGCTTCCGTCGACGCTGCCGCCGCCAAACCAGAGGAAGAAGATGATGAAGCCATTTTTCTCCGGTGATAAAGTGACCTAAAAGCGGCGGTGCTGGGAGTTATCTGTGGGGGGAAGGACGAGAGAACTCTGAGCGCGCAGGAGGATTGGGAGGAAAGGAAACGGCAAAGACTGGTGGAAAGGAGAAGGAGAAATCCAAACCCCTTATATCCACCTAACTACGCCAAGATTCGTGCAAATGCTACAGTGTAACCGCCATGCGTCGTGGAAAGAGCTGGGAAGGACCCACGCGATGATTGCGTCTCCTTGATCTCCACGCTCGCATTGAAACGGTGCCTCGGTTTCGCGAACCACTGACCCACCAACGGTCGTGCTGACGGCACGCCTGTCAGATGACGTGACTTGACCATGCTTGTGTCAGGTGGCGTGGAAACCAAGTTCCGGCTTAGTTTAAAATCGAGCTGGAAAATCCGAGTAACTAATTGATAGGTCCAACTTATTTTTAAGACCCAGATCGTATTTTTGTAAAGTTTCAGGAACCCTTCAAGATTCTGCAAGCCGAAGATCAAGCTAGACGATGATAAAATCCGACTTTGGATCTTGGAGGCCTCCGGGGGCTGCTGTTGGGGATATACTTTCCGGGTATCCTCACAGTTGCTCACTGACCAGGGTGCCCACTTCTGGTTAGATCTTTGCTTCACGGGCGGCCCAGTCGGGAGAGAAGACGGAGTCCAATCCGGCTACGGGAAGGCCCAAAAGACTTACCAACTTAGGCCCTTAATGTTACTTGTAGTTCAAGATGTACTCTGTAACCAACTCTTAGTCGTAGCCGGATTGGTCTCTCCTGTAAACCCTAGGCCGGATATCTATATAAGCCGTCCTAGGGAGAGCCTTTAGGGCACACCCAATACTTTAGACCCTCAACTCGCACAGGCGATACCATTGTAACCCATATTCCGGCTCTGCCGTATTACTGGATTGCTAGCAGGAGTACGATCCGTCCAAAGCCGGTGGATTCGAACCTGGGTAAACTTGTGTGCTCATTGTCCCGGAACACCGTACGTCTGACCCCCTCTCTTCCGCACGCCTCGAGGACCCCCTCATGGTGTACTTGTCATCAATCCGACGACATGTGGTTCATGAAAAGAGCTGACATGCGATGACTCTAGCTGCGGTTCATGAAAAGAGTAGACATGCATGACACTGGAGGATCCATGTGTGGTTCATGGGAAGAACACACATGCAATGACTCTGGTGATATCTTGTTTGTGAAAAAAACAGACATGCAATGACTCTAGCTATGGTTAATGAGAAGAGCAGACATGCAATGACAGTGGTGGATCCATGTGCGGTTAATGAGAAGAACACACATGCAATGACACTGGGTGTGGTTCATGATATGGTTTGTGAGAAGAACGCACATGCAATGACTCCAGATGTGGTTCATGAAAAGATCAGACATGCGATGACTCTAACCGTGGTTCATGAAAAGAGCAGACATGCGATGCCACCGGTGGATCCATGTGTGCTCTATGAGAGGAACACACATGCAATGACACCGGTGGATCCTTACATGGTTTGTGAGAATAACACACATGCAATGACACTGGTGGATCCATATGTTGTCTATGAAAAGAACACACATGCAATGACACTGGTGGATCCATCTGTGGTTCATGGGAAGAACACACATGCAATGACATTGGTGGATCCATGTGTGGTCTGTGGGAAGAACACACATGCAATGACACTAGTGATATGTGGTATGTGAGAAGAACACACATGCAATGACTCTAGCTGGTGGATCCATGTGTGGTCTATGGGAAGAACACACATGCAATGACTCTGGTGATATGTGGTTTGTGAAAAGAATAGACATGTAATGACTCTAGCAGTGGTTAGTGAGAAGAGCAGACATGCAATGACACTGGTGGATCCATGTGTGGTTAATGAGAAGAACACGCATGCAATGACACTAGGTGTGGTTCATGATATGGTTTGTGAGAAGAACACACATGCAATGACTCTAGCTATGGTTCATGAAAAGAGCAGACATGCGATGACTCTAACTATGGTTCATGAAAAGAGCAGACATGCGATGCCACTAGTGGATCCATGTGTGGTCTATGAGAGGAACACACATGCAATGACACCGGTGGATCCTTACGTGGTTTGTGAGAATAACACACATGCAATGACGCTGGTGGATCCATATGTGGTCTGTGAAAAGAACACACGTGCAATGACACTGGTGGATCCATGTGTGGTTCATTTGAAGAACACACATGCAATGACACTGGTGGATCCATGTGTGGTCTGTGGGAAGAACAGACATGCAATGACACTGGTGATATGTGGTCTGTGAGAAGAACACACATGCAATGACTCTAGCTATGGTTCATGAAAAGAGCAGACATGCGATTACACTTGTGGATCCATGTGTGGTTCATGGGAAGAACACACATGCAATGACACTGGGTGAGGTTCATGATATGGTCTGTGGGAAGAACACACATGCAATGACTCTGGTGATATGTGGTTTGTGAAAAGAACAGACATGCAATGACTCTAGCTGTGGTTAATGAGAAGAGCAGACATGCAATGATAGTGGTGTATCCATGTGTGGTTAATGAGAAGAACACACATGCAATGACACTGGGTGTGGTTCATGATATGGTTTATGAGAAGAACACACATGCAATGACTCTAGCTATGGTTCATGAAAAGAGCAGACATGCGATGACTCTAACTGTGGTTCATGAAAAGAGCAGATAGGCGATGCCACCGGTGGATCCATGTGTGGTCTATGAGAGGAACACACATGCAATGACACCGGTGGATCCTTACGTGGTTTCTGAGAATAACACACATGGAATGACATTGGTGGATCCATATGTGGTCTGTGAAAAGAACACACATGCAATGACACTGGTGGATCCATGTGTGGTCCATGGGAAGAACACACAAGCAATGACACTAGTGGATCCATGTGTGGTCTGTGGGAGGAACACACATGCAATGACACTGGTGGATCCATATGTGGTCTGTGAAAAGAACACACGTGCAATGACACTGGTGGATCCATGTGTGGTTCATGGGACGAACACACATACGATGACACTGGTGGATCCATGTGTGGTCTATGGGAAGAACACACATGCAATGACACTGGTGATATGTGGTCTGTGAGAAGAACACACATGTAATGACTCTAGTTGTGGTTCATGAACAGAGCAGACATGCGATGACACTAGTGGATCCATGTGTGGTTCATGGGATGAACACACATGCAATGACAATGGGTGTGGTTCATGATATGGTCTGTGGGAAGAAAACACATGCAATGACTCTGGTGATATGTGGTTTGTGAAAAGAACAAACATGCAATGACTCTAGCTGTGGTTAATGAGAAGAGCAGACATGCAATGGCACTGGTGGATCCATGTGTGGTTAATGAGAAGAACACACATGCAATGACACTGGGTGTGGTTCATGATATGGTTTGTGAGAAGAACACACATGCAATGACTCTAGCTGTGGTTCATGAAAAGAGTAGACATGCGATGGCTCTAACTGTGGTTCATGAAAAGAGCAGACATGCGATGCCACCGGTGGATCCATGTGTGGTCTATGAGAGGAACACACATGCAATGACACCGGTGGATCCTTACGTGGTTTGTGAGAATAACACACATGCAATGACACTGGTGGATCCATATGTGGTCTGCAAAAAGAACGCACATGCAATGACACTTGTGGATCTATGTGTGGTTCATGGGAAGAACACACATGCAATGACACTGGTGGATCCATGTGTGGTCTGTGGGAAGAACATACATGCAATGACCCTGGTGGATCCATATGTGGTCTGTGAAAAGAACACACGTGCAATGACACTGGTGGATCCATGTGTGGTTCATGGGAAGAACACACATGCAATGACACGGGTCGATCCATGTGTGGTCTGTGGGAAGAACACACATGCAATGACACTGGTGATATGTGGTATGTGAGAAGAATACACATGCAATGACTCTAGCTGTGGTTCATGAAACGAGCAGACATGCGATAACACTGGTGGATCCATGTGTGGTTCGTGGGAAGAACACACATGCAATGACACTGGGTGTGGTTCATGATATGGTCTATGGGAAGAACACACATGCAATGACTCTGGTGATATGTCGTTTGTGAAAATAACAGACATGCAATGACTCTAGCTGTGGTTAATGAGAAGAGCAGACATGCAATGGCACTGGTGGATCCATGTGTGGTTAATGAGAAGAACACACATGCAATGACATTGGGTGTGGTTCATGATATGGTTTGTGAGAAGAACACACATGCAATGACTCTAGCTGTGGTTCATGAAAAGAGCAGACATGCGATGACTCTAACTGTGGTTCATGAAAAGAGAAGACATGCGATGCCACCGGTGGATCCATCTGTGGTCTATGAGAGCAACACACATGCAATGACACCGGTGGATCCTTACGTGGTTTGTGAGAATAACACACATGCAATGACACTGGTGGATCCATATGTGGTCTGCGAAAGAACGCACATGCAATGACACTGGTGGATCCATGTGTGGGTCATGGAAGAACACACATGCAATGACACTGGTGGATCCATGTGTGGTCT
>OU342745.1:535397839-535421425 GCA_910589775.1 Avena eriantha | reverse complement strand
TTCTTCTCATTAACCACACATGATTCCACCAGTGTCATTGCATGTCTGCTCTTTCATTAACCACAGCTAGAGTCATTGCATGTATGTTCTTTTCACAAACCACATATCAGCAGAGTCATTGCATGTGTGTTCTTTTCACTGACCACATATGGATCCACCTCTGTCATTGCATGTGTGTTATTCTCACAAACCACGTAAGGATCCACCGGTGTCATTGCATGTGTGTTCCTCTCATAGACCACACATGGATACACCGGTGGCATCGCATGTCTGCTCTTTTCATGAACCGTAGTTAGAGTCATCGCATGTCTGCTCTTTTCATGAACCACAGTTAGAGTCATTGCATGTGTGTTCTTCTCACAAACCATATCATGAACCACACCTAGTGTCATTGCATGTGTGTTCTTCTCATTAACCACACATGGATCCACCAGTGCCATTGCATGTCTGCTCTTCTCATTAACGACAGCTAGAGTCACTGCATGTCTGTTCTTTTCACAAACCACATATCACCAGAGTCATTGCATGTGTTTTCTTCCCACGGACCATATCATGAACCACACCCAGCGTCATTGCATGTGTGTTCTTCCCATGAACCACACATGGATGCATTAGTGTCATCGCATGTCTGCTCTTTTCATGAACCACAACTAGAGTCATTACATGTGTGTTCTTCTCACAGACCACATATCACCAGTGTCATTGCATGTGTGTTCTTCCCATAGACCACACATGGATCCACCAGTGTCATTGCATGTCTTCTCTTCCCATGAACCACACATGGATCCACTAGTTTCATTGCATGTGTGTTCTTTCACAGACCACAAATGGATGCACCAGTGTCATTGCATGTGTGTTATTCTCACAAACCACGTAAGGATCCACTGGTGTCATTGCATGTGTGTTCCTCTCATAGACCACACATGGATGCACCAATGTCATTTCATGTGTGTTCTTTTCACATACCACATATGGATCCACCAGTATCATTGCATGTGTGTTATTCTCACAAACCACGTAAGGATCCACCGGTGTCATTGCATGTGTGTTCCTCTCATAGACCACACATGGATCGACCGGTAGCATCGCATGTCTTCTCTTTTCATGAACCACAGTTAGAGTCATCGCATGTCTGCTCTTTTCATGAACCACAGCTAGAGTCAGTGCATGTGTGTTCTTCTCACAAACCATATCATGAACCACACCCGGTGTTATTGCATGTGTGTTCTCATTAACCACACATGGATCCACCAGTGTCATTGTATGTCTACTCTTTTCATTAACCACACCTAGAGTCATTGCATGTATGTTCTTTTCACAAACCACATATCACCAGAGTCATTGCATCTGTGTTCTTCCCACAGACCACACATGAACCACACCCAGTGTCATTGCATGTGTGTTCTTCTCACATACCACATATCACTAGTGTCATTGCATGTGTGTTCTTCCCACACATCACGCATGGATCCACCAGTGTCATTGCATGGGTGTTCTTCCCATGAACCACACATGGATCCACCAGTGTCATTGCATGTGTGTTCTTTTCACAAACCACATATGGATCCACCAGTGTTATTGCATGTGTGTTATTCTCACAAACCACGTAAGGATCCACCGGTTTCATTGCATATGTGTTCCTCTGATAGACCACAGATGGATCCACCGGTGGCATCGCATGTCTTCTCTTTTCATGGACCACAGTTAGAGTCATCGCATGTTTGCTCTTTTCATGAACCACAGCTAGAGTCATTGCATGTGTGTTCTTCTCACAAACCATATCATGAACCACACCCAGTGTAATTGCATGTGTGTTCTTATCATTAACCACACATGGCTCCACCAGTGCCACTGCATGTCTGCTCTTCTTATTAACCACAGCTAGAGTCATTGCATGTCTGTTCTTTTCACAAACCACATATCACCAGAGTCATTGCATGTGTGTTCTTCCCACAGACCACACATGGATCCACCAGTGTCATTGCATGTGTGTTATTCCCATGAACCACACATGGATCTACCAGTGTCATCGCATGTCTGTTCTTTTCATGAACCACAGCTAGAGGCATTACATGTGTGTTCTTCTCACAGACCACATATCACCAGTGTCATTGCATGTGTGTTCTTCCCACAGACCACACATGGATCCACCAGTGTCATTGCATGTGTGTTATTTTCACAAACCAAATATGGATCCACCAGTTTCATTGCATGTGTGTTCTTCCCACAAGCCACACATGGATCCACCAGTGGCATTACATGTGTGTTCTTCCCATGAACCACACATGGATCCACCAGTATCATTGTATGTGTGTTCTTTTCACAGACCCCCAGTGATCCACTAGTGTCATTGCATGCGTGTTATTCTCACAAACCACGTAAGGATCCACCGATATCATTGCATGTGTGTTCGTCTCATAGACAACACATGGATCCACCGGTGGCATCGCATGTCTTCTCTTTTCATGAACCACAGTTAGAGTCATCGCATGTCTGCTCTTTTCATGAACAACAACTAGAGTCATTGCATGTGTGTTCTTCTCACAAACCATATCATGAACCACACCCGGTGTCATTGCATGTGTGTTCTTCTCATTAACCACACATGATTCCACCAGTGTCATTGCATGTCTGCTCTTTTCATTAACCACAGCTAGAGTCATTGCATGTATGTTCTTTTCACAAACCACATATCAGCAGAGTCATTGCATGTGTGTTCTTTTCACTGACCACATATGGATCCACCTCTGTCATTGCATGTGTGTTATTCTCACAAACCACGTAAGGATCCACCGGTGTCATTGCATGTGTGTTCCTCTCATAGACCACACATGGATACACCGGTGGCATCGCATGTCTGCTCTTTTCATGAACCGTAGTTAGAGTCATCGCATGTCTGCTCTTTTCATGAACCACAGTTAGAGTCATTGCATGTGTGTTCTTCTCACAAACCATATCATGAACCACACCTAGTGTCATTGCATGTGTGTTCTTCTCATTAACCACACATGGATCCACCAGTGCCATTGCATGTCTGCTCTTCTCATTAACGACAGCTAGAGTCACTGCATGTCTGTTCTTTTCACAAACCACATATCACCAGAGTCATTGCATGTGTTTTCTTCCCACGGACCATATCATGAACCACACCCAGCGTCATTGCATGTGTGTTCTTCCCATGAACCACACATGGATGCATTAGTGTCATCGCATGTCTGCTCTTTTCATGAACCACAACTAGAGTCATTACATGTGTGTTCTTCTCACAGACCACATATCACCAGTGTCATTGCATGTGTGTTCTTCCCATAGACCACACATGGATCCACCAGTGTCATTGCATGTCTTCTCTTCCCATGAACCACACATGGATCCACTAGTTTCATTGCATGTGTGTTCTTTTCACAGACCACAAATGGATGCACCAGTGTCATTGCATGTGTGTTATTCTCACAAACCACGTAAGGATCCACTGGTGTCATTGCATGTGTGTTCCTCTCATAGACCACACATGGATCCACCGGTGGCATTGCATGTCTGCTCTTTTCACAGACCCCCACTGATCCACTAGTGTCATTGCATGTGTGTTATTCTCACAAACCACGTAAGGATCCACCAGTATCATTGCATGTGTGTTCGTCTCATAGACCACACATGGATCCACCGGTGGCATCGCATGTCTTCTCTTTTCATGAACCAAAGTTAGAGTCATCGCATGTCTGCTCTTTTCATGAACCACAACTAGAGTCATTGCATGTGTGTTCTTCTCACAAATCATATCATGAACCACACCCAGTGTCATTGCATATTCGTTCTTCTCATTAACCACACATGGATCCACTAGTGGCATTGCATGTCTGCTCTTCTCATTAACGACAGCTAGAGTCATTGCATGTCTGTTCTTTTCACAAACCACATATCACCAGAGTCATTGCATGTGTGTTCTTCCAACAGACCATATCATGAACCACATCCAGTGTCATTGCATGTGTGTTCTTCCCATGAACCACACATGGATCCACCAGTGTCATTACATGTCTGCTCTTTTCATGAACCACAGCTAGAGTCATTGCATGTGTGTTCTTCTCACAGACCACATATCACCAGTGTCATTGCATGTGTGATCTTCCCATAGACCACACATGGATCCACTAGTGTCATTGCATGTGTGTTCTTCCCATGAACCACACATGGATCCACCAGTGTCATTGCACGTGTGTTCTTTTCACGGACCACATATGGATCCACCAGTGTCATTGCATGTGTGTTATTCTCACAAACCACGTAAGGATCCACCGGTGTCATTGCATGTGTGTTCCCCTCATGACCACACATGGATCCACCGGTGGCATTGCATGTCTGCTCTTTCCTTGAACCACAGTTAGAGTCATCGCATGTCTGCTCTTTTCATGAACCACAACTAGAGTCATTGCATGTGTGTTCTTCTCACAAACCATATCATGAACCACACCCGGTGTTATTGCATGTGTGTTCTTCTCATTAACCACACATGGATCCACTAGTGCCATTGCATGTCTGCTCTTCTCATTAACCACAGCTAGATTCATTGCATGTGTGGTCTTCTCGCAGACCACATATCACCAGTGTCATTGCATGTGTGTTCTTCCCATAGACCACACATGGATCCACCAGTGTCATTGCATGTGTGTTCTTCTAACACACCACATATCACCAATGTCATTGCATGTGTGTTCTTCCCACAGACCACACATGGATGCACCAGCGTCATTGCATGCGTGTTCTTCCCATGAACCACACATGGATGCACCAATGTCATTTCATGTGTGTTCTTTTCACATACCACATATGGATCCACCAGTCTCATTGCATGTGTGTTATTCTCACAAACCACGTAAGGATCCACCGGAGTCATTGCATGTGTGTTCCTCTCATAGACCACACATGGATCGACCGGTAGCATCGCATGTCTTCTCTTTTCATGAACCACAGTTAGAGTCATCGCATGTCTGCTCTTTTCATGAACCACAGCTAGAGTTAGTGCATGTGTGTTCTTCTCACAAACCATATCATGAACCACACCCGGTGTTATTGCATGTGTGTTCTCATTAACCACACATGGATCCACCAGTGTCATTGTATGTCTACTCTTTTCATTAACCACACCTAGAGTCATTGCATGTATGTTCTTTTCACAAACCACATATCAGCAGAGTCATTGCATCTGTGTTCTTCCCACAGACCACACATGAACCACACCCAGTGTCATTGCATGTGTGTTCTTCTCACATACCACATATCACTAGTGTCATTGCATGTGTGTTCTTCCCACACATCACGCATGGATCCACCAGTGTCATTGCATGTGTGTTCTTCCCATGAACCACACATGGATCCACCAGTGTCATTGCATGTGTGTTCTTTTCACAAACCACATATGGATCCAGCAGTGTTATTGCATGTGTGTTATTCTCACAAACCACGTAAGGATCCACCGGTTTCATTGCATATGTGTTCCTCTGATAGACCACACATGGATCCACCGGTGGCATCGCATGTCTTCTCTTTTCATGGACCACAGTTAGAGTCATCGCATGTTTGCTCTTTTCATGAACCACAGTTAGAGTCATTG
This sequence comes from Avena eriantha, assembly GCA_910589775.1. NCBI lineage: Eukaryota > Viridiplantae > Streptophyta > Magnoliopsida > Poales > Poaceae > Avena > Avena eriantha. Next base: position 535,415,814 of record OU342745.1, on the reverse strand, counting down.
CATGTGTGTTCTTCTCACAAACCATATCATGAACCACACCCAGTGTCATTGCATGTGTGTTCTTATCATTAACCACACATGGCTCCACCAGTGCCATTGCATGTCTGCTCTTCTTATTATCCACAGCTAGAGTCATTGCATTTCTGTTCTTTTCACAAACCACATATCACCAGAGTCATTGCATGTGTGTTCTTCCCACAGACCACACATGGATCCACCAGTGTCATTGCATGTGTGTTATTCCCATGAACCACACATGGATCTACCAGTGTCATCGCATGTCTGCTCTTTTCATGAACCACAGCTAGAGGCATTACATGTGTGTTCTTCTCACAGACCACATATCACCAGTGTCATTGCATGTGTGTTCTTCCCACAGACCACACATGGATCCACCAGTGTCATTGCATGTGTGTTATTTTCACAAACCACATATGGATCCACCAGTTTCATTGCATGTGTGTTCTTCCCACAAGCCACACATGGATCCACCAGTGGCATTACATGTGTGTTCTTCCCATGAACCACACATGGATCCACCAGTATCATTGTATGTGTGTTCTTTTCACAGACCCCCACTGATCCACTAGTGTCATTACATGTGTGTTATTCTCACAAACCACGTAAGGATCCACCGGTATCATTGCATGTGTGTTTGTCTCATAGACAACACATGGATCCACCGGTGGCATCGCATGTCTTCTCTTTTCATGAACCACAGTTAGAGTCATCGCATGTCTGCTCTTTTCATGAACAACAACTAGAGTCATTGCATGTGTGTTCTTCTCACAAACCATATCATGAACCACACCCGGTGTCATTGCATGTGTGTTCTTCTCATTAACCACACATGATTCCACCAGTGTCATTGCATGTCTGCTCTTTTCATTAACCACAGCTAGAGTCATTGCATGTATGTTCTTTTCACAAACCACATATCAGCAGAGTCATTGCATGTGTGTTCTTTTCACTGACCACATATGGATCCACCTGTGTCATTGCATGTGTGTTATTCTCACAAACCACGTAAGGATCCACCGGTGTCATTGCATGTGTGTTCCTCTCATAGACCACACATGGATCCACCGGTGGCATCGCATGTCTGCTCTTTTCATGAACCGTAGTTAGAGTCATCGCATGTCTGCTCTTTTCATGAACCACAGCTAGAGTCATTGCATGTGTGTTCTTCTCACAAACCATATCATGAACCACACCTAGTGTCATTGCATGTGTGTTCTTCTCATTAACCACACATGGATCCACCAGTGCCATTGCATGTCTGCTCTTCTCATTAACGACAGCTAGAGTCACTGCATGTCTGTTCTTTTCACAAACCACATATCACCAGAGTCATTGCATGTGTTTTCTTCCCACGGACCATATCATGAACCACACCCAGTGTCATTGCATGTGTGTTCTTCCCATGAACCACACATAGATGCATTAGTGTCATCGCATGTCTGCTCTTTTCATGAACCACAACTAGAGTCATTACATGTGTGTTCTTCTCACAGACCACATATCACCAGTGTCATTGCATGTGTGTTCTTCCCATAGACCACACATGGATCCACCAGTGTCATTGCATGTCTTCTCTTCCCATGAACCACACATGGATCCACTAGTTTCATTGCATGTGTGTTCTTTTCACAGACCACAAATGGATGCACCAGTGTCATTGCATGTGTGTTATTCTCACAAACCACGTAAGGATCCACCGGTGTCATTGCATGTGTGTTCCTCTCATAGACCACACATGGATCCACCGGTGGCATTGCATGTCTGCTCTTTTCACAGACCCCCACTGATCCACTAGTGTCATTGCATGTGTGTTATTCTCACAAACCACGTAAGGATCCACCGGTATCATTGCATGTGTTTTCGTCTCATAGACAACACATGGATCCACCGGTGGCATCGCATGTCTTCTCTTTTCATGAACCACAGTTAGAGTCATCGCATGTCTGCTCTTTTCATGAACCACAACTAGAGTCATTGCATGTGTGTTCTTATCACAAATCATATCATGAACCACACCCAGTGTCATTGCATGTGTGTTCTTCTCATTAACCACACATGGATCCACCAGTGCCATTGCATGTCTGCTCTTCTCATTAACGACAGCTAGAGTCACTGCATGTCTGTTCTTTCCACAAACCACATATCACCAGAGTCATTGCATGTGTGTTCTTGCAACATACCATATCATGAACCACACCCAGTGTCATTGCATGTGTGTTCTTCCCATGAACCACACATGGATCCACCAGTGTCATCACATGTCTGCTCTTTTCATGAACCACAGCTAGAGTCATTGCATGTGTGTTCTTCTCACAGACCTCATATCACCAGTGTCATTGCATGTGTGATCTTCCCATAGACCACACCTGGATCCACTAGTGTCATTGCATGTGTGTTCTTCCCATGAGCCACACATGGATCCACCAGTGTCATTGCACGTGTGTTCTTTTCACGGACCACATATGGATCCACCAGTGTCATTGCATGTGTGTTATTCTCACAAACCACGTAAGGATCCACCGGTGTCATTGCATGTGTGTTCCCCTCATGACCACACATGGATCCACCGGTGGCATCGCATGTCTGCTCTTTTCATGAACCACATTTAGAGTCAACGCATGTCTGCTCTTTTCATGAACCACAGCTAGAGTCATTGCATGTGTGTTATTCTCACAAACCATATCATGAACCACACCTAGTGTCATTGCATGTGTGTTCTTCTCATTAACCACACATGGATCCACTAGTGCCATTGCAGGTCTGCTCTTCTCATTAACCACAGCTAGAGTTATTGCATGTCTGTTCTTTTCACAAACCACATACCACCAGAGTCATTGCATGCGTGTTCTTCCCATAGACCGCACATGGAGCCACCAGTGTCATTGCATGTGTGTTCTTCCCATAAACCACACATGGATCCACCAGTGTCATCGCATGTCTGCTCTTTTCATGAACCACAGCTAGAGTCATTGCATGTGTGTTCTTCTCACAGACCACATATCACCAGTGTCATTGCATGTGTTTTCTTCCCACAAACCACACATGGATCCACCAGTGCATTGCATGTGTGTTCTTCCCATGAACCACACATGGATCCACCAGGGTCATTGCATGTGTGTTCTTTTCACATACCACATATGGATCCACCAGTGTCATTGCATGTGTGTTCTTCCCACAAGCCACACATGGATCCACCAGTGTCATTGCATGTGTGTTCTTCCCATGAACCACACATGGATCCACCAGTGTCATTGCATGTGTGTTCTTTTCACAGACCACATATGGATCCACCAGTGTCATTGCATGTGTGTTATTCTCAGAAACCACGTAAGGATCCACCGGTGTCATTGCATATGTGTTCCTCTCATAGACCACACATGGATCCACCGGTGGCATCGCATGTCTTATCTTTTCATGGACCACAGTTAGAGTCATTGCATGTTTGCTCTTTTCATGAACCACAGCTAGAGTCATTGCATGTGTGTTCTTCTCACAAACCATATCATGAACCACACCAAGTGTCATTGCATGTGTGTTCTTCTCATTAACCACACATGTATCCTTTGGTACCATTGCATGTCTGCTCTTCTCATTAACCACAGCTAGAGTCATCGCATGTCTGTTTTTTCACAAACCACATATCACCAGAGTCATTGCATGTGTGTTCTTCCCACAGACCACACATGGATCCACCAGTGTCATTGCATGTGTGTTCTTCCCATGAACCACACATGGATCCACCAGTGTTATCGCATGTCTGCTCGTTTCATGAACCACAGCTAGAGTCATTGCATGTGTATTCTTCTCACAAACCACAAATCACCAGTGTCATTGCATGTGTGTTCTTCCCACAGACCACATATGGATCCACCAGTGTCATTGCATGTGTGTTATTTTCACAAACCACATATGGATCCACTGGTGTCATTGCATGTGTGTTCTTCCCACAAGCAACACATGGATCCACCAGTGGCATTGCATGTGTGTTCTTCCCCTGAACCACACATGGATCCACCAGTGTCATTGTATGTGTGTTCTTTTCACAGACCCCCACTGATCCACTAGTGTCATTGCATGTGTGTTATTCTCACAAACCACGTAAGGATCCACCGGTATCATTGCATGTGTGTTCGTCTCATAGACAACACATGGATCCACAGGTGGCATCACATGTCTTCTCTTTTCATGAACCACAGTTAGAGTCATCGCATGTCTGCTCTTTTCATGAACCACAACTAGAGTCATTGCATGTGTGTTCTTATCACAAATCATATCATGAACCACACCCAGTGTCATTGCATGTGTGTTCTTCTCATTAACCACACATGGATCCACCAGTGCCATTGCATGTCTGTTCTTCTCATTAACCACATATAATGATGCAGAATGAAGATGCTCGATTGTAAAAGAAAGGCTATCATTGGATTTGGGTACATTGATCCACATCGAGTTCATGGGTCTATACTAAAGGATAAACCACTGGAGACCGAGCACAACTTGTTGCGGTTTCTCACGAAACAACATTTCTGTAACGAAATACTATTTCGTTACCACGACGGCAAGTGAGTTTTTGTACACATTAACTTTTGCTTACTCGATGTTCAGTGTAAATGATAAGTTACTGACGTATGTAAACCTTGCGTAGGTACCACTGGATTCTTCTAAGCATTTCACTTGATATGGGAAGAGTTCACATCATGGACTCACTAAACAAAGACATTGAAAACTACCGCATCATTATCAATGCGCTCCAGAGGTAATTTCAACCATTATCGCACTATATCGGTTTCTTTCGTTCATTTTCTGGGATATCAAGTAGTTATTAACTCATACATTAATTTTCTTTGTCGGGTAGGGTTTGGACACAGTTCAAGAAACATGTCCGCGGTAAATGGCGTGAGGAGCTATTTTTTAAATCACTCTCGGTAAGTAGTATGAGCTAAGTCCGCGCATCTATTTAATTCTAGTTTATGTGCATTTATCATGCTAGCGTTATTATTTGATTGAATTCTATTCTTGTAAAGTGCGCGAGGCAGCCACAGGGAACTAATCTATGTGGATTCTACGTGTGCGAGTTCATTCGCATCAGTATTGAGAAGCCCTCGGAAAATGTTCGAGTAAGTAAACAATATATTCACCCTTTATTTTTATTACAAAAAATCGTGTTGAGTCTAATCCATACGATCTCCTTTTTACATAGTTGGACGCGATGCGGGACAAGCTCCTACCAGAGGACCGCCTAATAGCAATCCAAGAGGAATTTGCTGCATTTTTTCTCGACGAGGTCATAGACCCACGCGGAGAATACTGTATAAGTAGACCCTAAAACATTCATGTAATGATCTCCATGTAATCAAATAGACATGCTCTGGACCTTGTTGGGACTCCATATATGCTTGTAAGAGTAATTATATTATATATTGCGTCAATGTGGCCAAGTACTGTGTAGTAGCGTTCTGTATGTATACGAAAACTTGTTTCTAATGAAAACACAGAATGAAAAATAATTGAACACAAAACACAAAATGAAAAGAAAAACACAAAACCCTAAAACCCCATCCCCTGCCGCGGCAGCCAAATGGCCCAAAATGCTGCCACGGCAGGGAACCTTTAGTCCCGGTTCGTAACACGACCCGAGGCTAAATGTCCTGCCGTCCAGCGCGCCTAGCAGGCCACGTGGTTGGACCTCTAGCCCCGGTTTGTAACTGAACCGGGGCTAAAGCTTGGACCTTTAGTCCCGCTTCTGCAGCCCCGGTTCGAAATCCGGGGCTAAAGGCCCTTACGAACCGGGGCAAATTGCCCGGTTTCTACTAGTGCTATCTCCTATTCCCTTCCGTACCAGTTGTTTTGCGATCTAGCAACGCTTAAATCATTTAGATATCAAATCACATTTACCAAGAAATATAGGAATGCACAAACAAAGGAATACAAGATGCTTACCATTATGTTGTGAATTCTTTTTTTTTAGAGTACGCAATGGCGTAACTTTGTTTTATAGAAGATAGAAGTTTTTGATATAAAAATTGAAAGAAACATTGCAGCCAACGAGTGTCAAAACACCAACCACACACGCCTACTATTAATGAACTACTCTTTGCACACGAGCTACTCCCTCCCGGCCACTTTCCATTGAGTCCAATCTGCCATGATCTGATTCACTAGGCCTTGAGCAGAGCATTGCTTGCTAGGATACTGAAATGCCCGACCATTGCGTTGTTTCCACATACGCGAACATACTAGAATGGTCACGTATCAAAATTCCATTGCTCCTTTTTGAACCTCCTCCTCTCACCGAAACACTAGGACTGCATCGAGTCAATATTGTACGGGATGTTTACATTGATCTCCAATCTCTGAAAGGTTCCCACTAGACATTAGGGATATTAAAACTGGGACAAGGGGCTCCCTCAGGCCTTGGGCATTCTGGACCGTCCGATCGTTTCTGTGCGCACTTCTTGGCTGTTCGATCTTCATCAATCCCACATGGGCCGAAATATCCCTAGGGGAAGAGCCTCTGGAGCACAAATCGGCCTGCTGTGGTTAACTGGGTCCCGAAAACACACTAAAGCCCATGTAATGATATATCCTTTCGCCTCAGTTAGCGACACTCATTCAATTGACAGAGGAATTAGGGATTGAGGACGGGAAGAGACGCTGCAGGGGAGGCGATTCGGCGAGCGGTGTGACGCATCTATCCTTCAAGGTGGAGTCGCGACGCCTTTGTTGTTCAACTACCGCCTTCCTCCTTACGTGGTGGTGCAACGGGGAAGGATCCGCCTTGGGGCGGTGAGAAGCTTCGCATCAACCAACCTGTTTTGTACGCGAGATTTGTAGTCCTTCGACGTGCCGATGTTCGCCTTCGTCACCCCGCGTCCTGCGCGGAACGCCCTACCAGATTCTATGCTTCTCCCATGGTTTTTTCATGTGGATGATTGGTTTTTGTGTTCTTGTAGATGAAGGGTAAGATGGAGGAGTTCCGCACATGGCTGGTCCGTGGTGTGACACAGGCCGACGTCCTGGCTGGTTGGTACTCTCGTTGCTCTTCAGTGTTGCACTACAATGTTTCTTTCGAGCTGTGTCGATCTCTGATGCACCGTTGTGTGTTTCCATATATCATGAAAGCATGCTGGTAGTTTGCTCTGTAGTTACACATAACAACAATTATGTATTACTTGCTGCCAATTTGTTATGCTGCCAACTCATACAACTGTGTACTTCCGATTTAGGATAGGTTCTGTCTATTTACAAAATCCGAGTAGCTGTCACTAGCTTGTAAAAATTGTCAGTTAGTTTGCAATATGCTTTAGTTCCTATAAAATTATATTTTCCCCTACAGGTTAGCATGGTAAGAAAATTAGTCTGTAGTTGTGAATCAGTTCTTTTTAGAGGGGAGTCAAAAGGTACTGTCTTTGATTATTATCAGTTGTACTTGAGCAAGTATATATAAGGAGCTACACGGTACAAGTTTATTATAATTCATTGTTTTCAAATATATTGCTATGTACTATTGTGTAGTTTTTTTGTCGCTACTACATACCGCATACTGACCAGTTTACCCAGTTAGATAGCTCCTTTCATGTGCTAAATAGTTCGAAAATAAAATTTAACTTTGATCTCAGTGTCAGTTTTCTATGCTCTACACTATAGTAGTGATGCATGAGGGTGGTTGGCTTGTCACTATCAGGTCGTAACTTCGTTTGGGTGACACCGGTCCATTGTACAATTTATTGTACGAAGCTTTCCCTCTACTAATATATCGAAAGCAAGCATTTGTAGGATCTTTCAAAAAAATAGTAGCGATCCATGTGACTATTATTGTTTGTTTACGTGATCGCTGGGGATCATATAAGGGGATCTCAAACATCCGTTCAGGAGAATATCTAAGATGTGGCATGTAGTTTTGTTTTTATTCCTTGCATCCACCAACATGTACTATTTTTTATTTATTTTTTGCATTTCTTCCTATAGTGTTAATTGTCTTATCTTATACATTTGTTCAATCTGCTACCCAGTTATTGCAGGTTTGATGCTAAAATTATCTGCTCATATGAGCAGGCCAACATTGTTGATTTCAGTAAGATGTTCCTAGAGCTGGAATTAGAAGGGATTGGCTTTCCATAGAAGAAAGATGTTGCATTTTTCTCTTAGGATGTCACTCTTTGTAGTATGCGTGTTTTAAAACAAGTAGATAATCACTGAATTTGTAATGATCATTGATGTTTACGAATTGAATATTGTTTGTATCAAATCTATGAAATTAGAGGTGTCATATTATGATCCCGGCCACCACCAAGTTGCCACTTGAGTTAGTTTTGGGTAGTGGTCGGTGTGTCCGCATATTTAGAAACATTTGAGGCTTTTTATTGGATGGCACAACAATACACTGCTACCATGATGTATAGCAGTAATTAAATTTTCTTAAAATTATACTTCAAAAGATACCTTATGCTGAATATATCAGTTCAGATCCAAATAAATTTTTACGATTTCTCTTGGTTCTGAACCAAATAAATTTCTATGATTACCTAACATTACACTGTTATGGAGATTTTGCAGATGTATCTCATGTAAATACAAAGCCAAACAAGTAATTAGGTACCATGTTATTTACTTATCATTTTTTTTGCATAACTCGGTTAAGTGTGGAACTTCCTAACAATATATTTACCTAATGGACGGGTGCGGCAACACGTGCCTACATGATCTAGTCTCTAGCATAAGCACACCCCATGAGCGGATGGCTAACTGTGTCCTCTTCTTGCAAGCAGGTGAAGCACACCGAAGTAGTATTTTATAAACCATGCATCATCCCTCTATATGGCGTCCATAGTTTGAACTATAGAGCTAGCCATGCAAAAATCTTACATATCAGCGGCGTCCAGCTCTTCCAAACACAATTAGATCCCTCCAAAGAAATTAACCCCTGACATAGGACCCTGTAGCTCGATCTTGGCGTGTAATGTAACATCTTGAAGAATAGGAAGGGGGTAAGGATCGGTGTTGAATTTGTACATTGATATCGTGCATCTAAAAATGTGGGGGTATTTAAACTTTGGTGTTTCGGGTGCTAAGTGATTGAGATTTCAGTCTAAGTGTTGATTTTGAATTAAGTCAAGAATAGGATCAGAAATTCAACTTTTAAATTTAACCTTGATTGTATTCAAGTGAGAAGTAAACAAGAATTAAAACTAGACATCATATATACACATACACTTGAATAATTAACCTCAAGTATAGATTGAAATAGACTCAGTTACTTGATTTCAGAATGGAGGTTTCAAATAGTCAAACTTGAGATCAAGCTTATAAGAAACACAAAAGTTCAAAGAAATACATAATAGAAAAATGTACACAAGTTAATATTCAAATGAACTCTTTATTCGTTTTAAATGGATTCAAGGTTTCATCTGATAGGAAATTAAAAGAAAATTATAAAGAAACTCTAAATAAACTAGAAAGAGGAAAAAACCCTAGAAACTAAAACCTAAACTACATCTTCTCATCTTCATATTCTTCTCACATTCTTATCATCTCATCTCAACTTCATTCTCAATTTCTTATCTTCATTGTTGTTAAACCTGCAAGCAAAATAGAACATAAAAGAAGCAAAACTTTGTTTATAATGTTAGATTCACCCTAAGTTGAAACCATTCAATGTGGAATCCAAGGTAGAGCAACATGAACTTGTCCTGGAACTCATTGCCCGATCTAACAAACTAAAAACATCTAGAAAATGAAATTGAACAAATAACAATAGTAGTATTAGAACCAAGAGTTTCGATAGAAGCAAAGCCAATAGCTAGAAGTAGTAGAAATATTAGGATCTAGTTCATAGCCAGTGTACTACAGAAAAACACTAGCAATACCAGATTATAGGTTAACAGCAAAGCAATCCCAACAACAGGTCACATTAGTAGTAACTAGAGTAAGAACAACAGTTGATAGCCACAAAGTAGAAGTGTGCATTTGGACAAAACCTAGAAAGCCTAAACACATGCCAACCAATACCAATAGTGAAGGTAGTACAACAGAGATCAAGTAGTAGTATACTTGAACTCAAAATAGTCGTTAGATCAAGTAGATGACTAAGAATCATACTTAGGAAACCAAAATACCATAGAAGGTAGGGGTGCAAGTACAAAATACCCAAGCCATGAATTCCTTATAAAAATAACAAATTCTTAAAGGATGAACACTAATCAGTTCTGTAGGGGTTCCGCGTACGAAAACAATAAATTTTTACCCTACGCCCCTAAACCCCTGATGCTGCTAGGACCTATCTATTAGTAATACAGTAACAATAGAGGATTTTCGCGAACTTACCCTTGAAGACCGAAAAGTATTGTCAACGCTCAGGAGAACGTGGTTGATGTAGACGAGCCGAAGCCTACCTCAAGGTCGTGATGAAGTCCTTGCGCTCCTGTGGCTCAATGACTTGAGTGCCTCAAGTGTGACACCTCGCGGGGAGTTACACACGTCCGGTGCCTGACGATGACAACCGCTTCCCCGATCCAGCAGCAGTTGCGGAAGTAGAGCTCCTGGATCCGAATGCCGCAGTGCGACAACGCTCTACGGTGAAGAAGTCTCTCGTTCGCGTAGTCCAGACTTGGGACCATGGTCACGGGAGGAGAGAGAGAGAGAATATCAATTAGAGGTCCTCCCAAAAGTGAGAAGACATTTATTGATTATTGGATGTATTTATTTGGCCAAATACCCCCACTATATATAGGGGGAGGGGAGGTACTACGTCCCTCAAAGTCCCGGGGTGGGACTAAAGGAGAGGAGGGGGAGGTGTGGCCGCCTACCACCCCCATGGGCCCCGCGCGGGGGGGGGGGGGGGGGGGGGGGCTAGCCTACTAGGGCTCCGGCCACCCCCTTGGCCCCTTCTCCCTCTCTCCTTTCTTTATGGGCCCTCTCCCCTTCGGGAATTGGCCCATTAAGCCTTTGACCATTTAAATTGATTTTTCTCTTATTAAATAATTATGAATAAATGATTAAATCAATATTTAACATTCATTTTCATATTATTCAACCCTCGTGGCTTGGAACACCTTCCACCTCCACTCCGGACTTACCGAAACCCTTCCGGTTTTCTCTCTACTATTCTTTGGTGATTCTTTCGATCCTATAAACACTCTCTAAGCATCATCAAGCCCTTAAGCGTGATACCCCATGGTTGGGAACACTCCAGACATGGTCGGGACACTACCGCACTAATGATCGACAGAGGGACCTAGATGGCCATGTGACCCCTGTGCGTTCCACGAAGATCTTTCATCGTTTGAACCAGGACAGTTGCGTCTTATTCCCTTTGTCTCTCGATACTTGCATTGCCCGAGATCTGATCAATGACATCTCCATGTCGTGTTCAATCTCATTACTGAACAATGCTACTTGACTCGTTCTGACAAGTGATATCCCTGTGATCAAATCATGCGCTGCGCAGCTATTGGATATAACTTCTCCAAGTGGGGCCCTTGAGTATCTTTCCGTCACGTGGACGGACAAATACCGCTCTTGACAATATTGCCTCAAACGGTTTCCTCCGAGTACCTAAGCACACCTTTATAACCACTGTTTGATCAAGTGGCGCTTGATGCTATCAAAGCACTCTCGGGAGACAATGATTGATATAGCCTCATGGTCTAAGGAATAGTCTACGAGGATCCATTTCTAATCATCGTAAGTTGAACTTCGTGACATGATCGGGTCACGATGTTTAGGTTGGGTATTGGTTCATCATCTCATTCTAAGAATGAGTTGACTCCATTTCTGACTGGCATAAATGCCACATGATCAGGAATCATGATCATCTATTGACCAATGAACCAGTGACTAGAGTTTCACTAGGAACCCCTGGTTGTTTATATATTACACGTGTATTGATGTTTCCACTCAATACAATTATATCATGATGTAAAACTTAATCATAAACTATACGAAATATGATAATAGTCCTTATTACTATTTGTCTCTAGGGGCATATTTGCAACAGTCTCCCACTTGCACTAGAGTACAAATACACTAGCTGCATTTGTTCTCAATCATTGGCACCATATCCGGTACCCTGAACATGCTTGCTCATGGAAGAGGTTGAGTCTTGGGTCTGTACTTTACAGTCCCAAATCCTTTGCAACGTACTAATGTCCCTTGATTGACATTAATACTTTATCATCACATGACAATATCTGTGTGTATGCATCATTGCTATGGCAGCAGAACGAGGCCTAATTCCAGGAGTCTACAATGACTTTAGATCAACCTCGAGGGCTTTCTCATGGGCACTGTGCCCTAGGAAACATCATTCTATGTTAAAAGCGACTAGCCCTGCCATAACATTATACAACACTTTAGATGGTACCGTTATCTATTATTATAAATGTATTCATCAAAACACTAGTGCACTCTGTGCTACTTTCGATGTTTTTGTTCACCTCGCTTCCTACTTGACTTAAATCGGTATTACGGGATTTTCCAACATATTTCTTATAACATAACCCTTCATGCTTTAAGATCCTTTACGGATTGGGAAAATATGTCTACAGTTCTCTATTAGACACTGCGGACAAACTTAGCTCAATGTTTTGTGAATCAAACTTAATCACTTTCAACGTTCCTTCTTGGATGCATATTATGTCAAGTTATCACCATGGATTTCTAAGATAGAACCTATGTCTTAACATAGTGGATGATGATCATCCTTTTCTTTCTTTCAACCATTGATGTTCAACTCAATACTATTCCTAATTTGAGTTATTAAGGACCAGTTCCTTAATTAACTTCTATTCTGAAACCCTTTTCAGAATCCCTTAAGGAATACTACATAATATCATAATACACCTATTATCAACTTCTACACCTTATAAATCATTATTTATAAGTACTTGCGCTTTTATTCTTAACACCCTTAAGAATCACTGTATAAGCTCCCACTCAAAAATATGTTACAAACATATTATTTTAGGAAGACTTTCATAGATCCCACTCAATTTGATGCAAATTGCACATCCACTAACTATTTTGAACAACTTTAAATCCTTTGATCAAATATCAAACTTGGAGTTTTACTATGAGATACTAGTACCTTTGCTAGTTTTAAATCCACTAGACATTTAAGCACACATGAATCAAATTCATTTGAATTCGTCCAATACTTGACAAATTGTGCTTTTGTCATTCACCCCCTTTCCACTATGGCTTTGAAGTCATTTGGGAAATTCCAAGTAACCTCTTTTACTTGTGAGATTCAGCAACAAATTTCTTTCTAATCTCAAGTGAATTTTCCTTTGGGATTTCTCATAATTTTAGTTTACCTTTATTTCCTCAGTAGTTCATAGGTATGTCATATTCCAAGAATCATGACAATTGATTCACAAATGTCTCCATACAATATATGGGTTTACATTTTGAATCGTACTTCATGTAGTGAAAACACTAGTGGGGAAAACATAATAATCATTATCATTGATTCTTTCCTTTGTGAAGAGAATCATTCAGGAACGTTGTCCGTTGCTCTTCTCAAACACTCTGATGCAGGGATTTGAATCCTCATCATGTTTTTCACAATCTTCCATTTGCTCCATAATTGAGAAGTATCACTGAATGTGAACTTCCTCAAAAATGTACCGAAAATCCAAGCAATACAAGTTTTGCTTTCCTTTTGGTTTCAGCTATGGATTTCGTATTCAAAGTTTCCAATGAATGCTCTACAAGGACTTATTCTCTATTGTTTTGGTTATATCGAATAACCCAAAAACTTTACGAATCCAGATGGGTTCACTATATTTTCTAATTGAGTGCTAACTATTTCTAACTAATGGTCTCTACATCTACACTACAACAATTTATTTGGTGCCATCTATTCACCCATTTTGATATCTAATATCATATTGTGATGCTTTGCATTTTGACGTTTCAGAACACTTTACATTTCACAATTTCTTTTATGCCAATCTTATAAAGTTGAATTTCATTACTGTTGATCAAATCATAGTAATTAGATTCTCTTTTATATTCATACCCTTTGTTGATGAAATGCTTTGATCAATCAAATAATCTCATACTCATGTTTCCTTTGGTAAACTACTTTTACTCTTTTAAAACATCATATAATGATAATTACCATTTTGTTAAAACACAATACATCGAATATGTATTTACTTTTAACAATTCATTAAACACTTTGTATTCAAGTAATACACGGTGTTCAAGTTATTTTCCCGAACTTAGGCATGATTTATATGTGACAAGAAATCGAATGTCTTTCACATATTATCAACATAACTTTGAATTTTTAAACAATGGTTTCATTCATTAATGAAATATCATTAAGTTGGGTATTTTAAGGCATTTCAATATTTTACAAATGTTCATGCATTATCAATTAGTTTCAAACAACAAGGATAATTCACAGGTAATCAACAAGATATGAACACAAATAGAAATCATTCATAAAAGTGGAACAACTGTTTGTTACAAACTCATATGAATAACCGTCTCACAAAGTGTAAGAGAAACTAAAGAAGTTCACAATCTCTTGATTACAATAACTATCCAAAATATAAACTAAATGATAAATGTCGAGGGAGAGTGTTTCCGCCCATCATCATCATGCTTGCCATCAACACGCAACGTCACCTCCTCTCCAGCAAGCACCTCTCATGTAGAAGGACCTATTTTCAGCAAAACCGAACAAGTATCAAATATACTTAACAGTGCAAATGTGTTTGCAAGATTATAACATTTATAAATTGTATATCAAATATATACCTTTGTCATTAATGACCTCCGCGACATTGGTTCAAACCAACACATTCTTGAGATGTGTCACGAACCGGTGGAATTCCATTGATTCCGCGTCGCCTCTCATTACGCAAGTCCTGACTTGTGCTTGGTAGCTTGGTGCAACGACCGCAAGAACAACACCATTTGCAAAAGAGCCCGTCATCCAGCTATCTAGGAAGTATGCAGGCCTCATGTACACATCATGCATGCGCTCCAAGTGGTTGTCAAGTGATGAGTTCTCCTCCATCTTAATGGAGAGGAAGTCTCCCATCAGCTCATGCTCCCATATGCGTGCTTATTCCACGAAATGTGTCCTAAGCTGTAGCATTACCAAACAAGGGTTGACATCACCCACGGAAGGCCACATCTCGTCCACCATTCCGAAAACGCATTGTAACTGAAATGAAGGAGGCCATCTCCTGACGGAGATAGCGGTTTTCCCGCTGCTCTGGGTTCTCTAGGTCAATGGGCTGATCCAAATCCATCCCGTCGAGTATGTAGTCGACCACGTCATTCTCGCTAAGAAGAACGTGGAGACGCGCAACCCACATAGAGAAGTTTGATCCATCTAATATGAGCTTCTCTCCTTCTAACCCGATTTAGACTAAGTTTATAATTAATGAGTTATAATAACTCACTTAGAAACACCTATCCCCCATAAGGGTTCCTAGTGATAACATGACCCCTATCAGCCACATCTCCCCCGATTAACACGCCCATCAATGTGGGTTGAAGGGTGGACGCTAAACGTCGGTCACATCATTCATGCGACTCGTGCTTGATATTTCAACCATCCGTGTTCCGAGCCCACGCTTCTATGGCGTGCTAGGCTCGCCAACTCAACCTTAGTGTATTCGCTGTGCAACATGGCTTGTACCCACTACATGCGAACGTAGATATGTCTGACACCCAGTCACCCTGGGTCGCCTCATACCGAGAGAACTTTATTGGTGGTGCACACTAGGGGGTACACAATCGTTGGTATTTTAACAGGGATCATCTTATTAGGCTACCGTCGAGTATCTAATACCGGTGTCACTCCGGCGGGGTAGTCCATCACCTCCGTGACTATCTACTACTACGTAACAAAAGCTAATCACTTTACCTTTGCCACAACCATATCACAAAGCAACGCCCCCTGCAAAAAACAAGTTAGACGCCTCTACTTTATATTTGCATGCTTTACGTGGCTGAATGGGCTTTCGCACAAGAACCATTCTTACCTATGAACTTTCAGCACAACGCTGATCAAGTAGTTGGCTCTACTACACCCTTTCAGGGTCCTCCATTGTAAATGGTATACCAACTAACGCGAGAGAGGCAGACACCCCCCTAAGCCACTTTATACGGTACAAGCCGTATGTCAAGCGTGGACCAGTCTCGTGAATGAACGCGTAAGTCGGTTGGGGGCCGCTTCATCAAGCATTACTACGGTATACACAAGTACACGTGGGAGGGTAAAAACTAAAAGATCAACACCCACACGCTACATCTCGTGTGTTCTACCCGTACTAGCATTAAGCATAGATCTAGCTCTAATACCACTGTAGGGGTTCCACGTATGAAAACAATAAAAATTTACCCTACGCCCCTGAACCCCTGATGCCGCCAGGACCTATCTATTAGTAATACAGTGAAGGGAGGGGATTTTCGCGAACTTACCCTTGAAGAACGAAAAGCGTTGTCAATGCTCAGGAGAACGTGGTTGATGTAGACGAGCCGAAGCCGACCTCAAGGTCGTGATGAAGTCCTTGCGCTCCTGTGGCTCAACGACTTGAGTGCCTCAAGTGTGAAACCTCGCGGGGAGTTACACATGTCGGTGCCTGACGATGACTACCGCTTCCCGATCCAGCAGCAGTTGCGGAAGTAAGTAGAGCTCCTGGATCCGAATCCCGCAGCGCAACGACGCTCTGCGGTGAAGATGTCTCTCGTTTGCGCAGTCCAGACTTGGGACCACTGTCATGGGGAGAGAGAGAGAGAATATCAATTGGAGGTCCTCCAAAAGTGAGAAGACCTTTATTGATTATTGGATGTATTTTTTTGGCCAAATACCCCCACTATATATAGGGGGTGGGGAGGTACTACCTCCCTCAAATTCCCGGGGTGGGACTAAAGGAGAGGAGGGGGGTGGCCGCCGGCCACCCCCATGGGCCCGGCGGGGGGGGGGGGGGGGGGTGTGGGGGCTGTTCCACTAGGGCACCAGCCACCCCTTGGCCCTTCTCCCTCTCTCCTTTCCCTAATGGCCCCTCTCCCCTCCGGGAATTGGCCCATTAAGCTTTGGAGATATCATTTTGCGGCCCGAATGTTGGGGTGTGACAGGCAACGCGGGGTACCCAAGTTCCCTGAAATTAGCCACGATGACTGCAGTTGGGTGCCAAATACTCAGAGGGTATTTTTCGGCATGAATTCAACTTTACGTTTCAATACAAAAAATCAGGCTAACGGGCGTCAAGTTGGCCCCCTTGTCAGTTCTCGCCGTTATGTCGCTCCCTCGCTTAGGGGGGGTGGCTGTCACGTAGACTTGCAGCGTTGGCACAGTTGTTTGACGTGACAAAACTGGGCACATGTATCGGCGTTATAATTATTTTGTTTGCTCAGAAGCGGAACGGCAACGCCACGCGCGTCTCTCCTTGGACTTCCGTCCCAATCGTTAACCACTGCCTTAAAAGCGCATTGACGGTTCCACCATTCCCCTGCCTCGCAAAACCACTCTTCTTCTTCCTGACATCTACTATCTTCTCCCGTCTTATCCTTGCCGCCATGGAAGATCTACGTACTCTAGAGACAAGCTTCACTACCCATGACAATAAGAAGATAGACGTTGTCTACACCAACGAGGAGGAGACAGTGGTGCGTGTCCTGAGGATGTACGAGGGTTGGCTTGGGATAGACGAGGACAAGTTTGTGGGATTGGACCTCGAGTACACCCCAGAGCACCCATATGAAGGGACTGAAGTCGCCGTCATTCAACTAGCCATGCGGAAACACGTCCTCGTCTAAACCTCTCCCGGTTTGTAGATCTGCTCTCTGTAGCTAACGCTTTTAGGGTTTTCTCCTCTGTTCTTTATCCAGTTGCTCATCTTGCAACTACTGTATTTTATTTAGGACCAAATAAATTAGGGTTTTCATATGTCTCAATGACTGAGATTTTCTTTAGTCTCAATCACCTA